>OMLI01030671.1:0-27787 GCA_900302605.1 Rondeletia loricata | reverse complement strand
CACACACACACACACACACACACACACACACACCACAACACAAACACACACACACACACACACACACACACACACACACACACACACACGCACAAGCATGCGCACACACATACATGTGTATTCCTGCACAAATACACACATTTGAATTGCTTTATGTCATGTAACACAAGAATATTAAAACAAAGATGCAGATACAGTATGTTCAGTAAGACTTGACAGTTTAATGTCAGACACACACACACACACACACTTCAATGTCATAACTTAACAATGTCATGTGATATTAAGAATTATTGCAGGAAATTATTTTATTAAAAAAATGTTTTATAGTAAATTCTATATTGGCCCTCAATATTTAACAAAAAAGGTGTGAATTCATCTAATGGCATGTTTATACCTAACCCACCTCTCTCCCTTCCCTCCTTTTTAAAAAGTTTAAAAACGGAAAGAGGGAAGCCTGAGTGTGTGTAACCATAATTTAGTATAAATTTCCCAGAATCTTTCCATCTGGTATTGCTGTCTGTTTCCTAATGGGGCAAAGCCTGAACAGATGCAACAGTGATTCTCAATCTAAAATCTTTTCAGGAGGGACATTATATATCAGCTCTACCGAAGAAGGACCAAAGGAAAATAAGATGTCAAAAGATCACTGTCAGACTGAAAGAAAAAATAGTTTTATGCACATTCATGTTTTTGAAAATGTGTGTTTGAAAACAGCAAATTTGACAGATTTAACCAAATTGAATTATTTAATCCAAAAGTAAGAGCAGATTGAGATTACTAATTACAACTCTCAAACAAAGTTAGGACTGAGAACAGAAAGTCTATATGTTGTATCTTATAATGTTACTCACATAAGGATATTTGGGGCCTTTTATTGGTTTCCTTCTCATTTGAGTTTCCTCTAAATTTGGAACCTGTTCATCAAATTGGCCTATATGTCATTTAAATATTCTGGGGCAGTTTAGAATAGAAATAACATCATCCTGCCTATTGAAGATTTCAGCTTCTAAATTGAAGTCTAGTAATAATAATATTATATTTTTTGCCTGATTGTTTGCCGTACTGCCATTTGATACAGAATCACAATTTTAGAAAAAGTTGATTGATTTCGTCAGGGCCAGAGCTGGGTCAAATCGTATAATTATAATAATTAATAATTTGGAACATTTCTTTTAACCGAGTTTGCCATATAGAACAATACAATTATTGTCAACTTATCTCACACTATCTGAATTGTCATGATGCATTAAACTCCACCCATCTGGTACTTTTAGCAGTGTAAAACAAACACAAAGCATTACGTGCAGATACTATTTGACCAGCAGCACCCAATTTCTGACCGCAGATGTGACACTATACTGAATTATATATTACATTACATTACATTACATTATGGCATTTAGCAGACGCATGCATATAAATGCACTGGAAATCTATATACTAGATACAGGCAATTTCATTAACTGTCTGGATACTCAATTGAGAAGTCAGATAACTTTATTGAACTTTATTGATTTTTGAAAGAATATTAACATCTGAAAACAAGGAGAGTGAATAGTGCTCAACTTGCATGAGTTAAAAGCAGTTGTTTACACTTTAAATCGATGTTTTGATGGGGTCTTCTTAAAGTTTTGAAGTTGTATCACACATTAAACACAGATTAATTATAACTAACTCTTAACTGCTGTGCTAGCACTGTATACAACTATGAACATTTTAAAAGTTGGGGAACTTTTATTTTCGCTATAACCAAATTACATACAGTATATGATTTCAAGAAAATATAGGTGCCACTATTAGCAATTAATTACATAGTGATAAAAGGACTGTTTGTCCTTTTGGTAAAGTATCACTATAATAAGTCATCAATAATACATTTGTTATCTTGCTTTTTTCCCTTTTCAGGCATCTTGGAAGGCATGGAGAGAGAGGAGATCAATGGAGGTGAAAGCCGCCATGGCAGCGAGGAAACACACATCTGTGAGAAGTGCTGCGCTGAGTTCTTCACTTGGACCGAACTGAGTGAACATCAGACAGTCTGCACTGAGGACCCTCTGGTGCTCATTGTGAAGGACGATGAGGGAATGCCTGTTCCTGAGGAGTCTCCTATCGGACCCTCCCCGGTTCCTAGCATGGCACCCACTGACTCGACCGCAGCAGAATCTACGGACGGGGGCTTTGAGCTGGGAGAGACACTGGTGAATGACAACGACAGCCTGGACAATCTAGAGGAAGGGAGGGAGCGGGATGAAGCCATGGAGCTCGGGCATCATCCGCAGGACAAATACACAGCAACCTCCAGCCCCCAGCCTCCAGATTCTGCTGAGTCCACCTCCCCTCAGATGTCAGCTGCTGGGAATTACAGCATGCCGAGTACAAATGTGACGCTGGAGATCCTTCACAGCACAAGGGTGGCTGTCGCTCAGTTCTCCCAGGGAATAAGCAGCAGTGCTACTGGAGGGAAGGCAGCTTCAGCAGCCATCCCAGTGATCCTGGAGCACCTGCTGGCTCTGCAGCAACAACAGGTCCACCAGCTGCAGCTTATTGAGCAGATCTGCAGCCAGGTAGCTGTCATGAACAGACAACCCACGCAAGCAGCATTAAACCCAGTCTCCATAGCACTGTCTCTGGCACCTAACCCTTTCCCACCTCAAGGCGTCATCCCTCCACCCATCCTTCCACTGTCAGGAACAATGCCCTCAACCATCAATGGACAGGCCTCTGTTTCTTTGTCATCTGTGCTTGAAAAGTCACAAAGTCTCTCCTCACAAACTGTATGTGGTCAGTCCACCTTTAGAGATGTTACGTGTACGTCGGCCTCCTCAGAAAACTCACCCCCACCCCCACCCCCCTCCAGGTGCAGCAGCAGCATTTCCACATTACTGCCTCCTTATACCGGCTCACACACAAGCAGCATTAGCTGTACTCATACACTGAGCTCCTCCAGCCCGCTGTCCCTGGGGCAGAGCAGTCTCCTCAGCTCATCCTCCAGCCTGCCATTTCTACCTCAGAGCCCCCCCAACAGCGTCATATTCCCCAACCCCTTGGCTAGCATTGCTGCCACAGCTAATGCACTTGACCCTCTTGCGGCCATGATGAAGCACAGGAAAGGAAAAATGCCCAACGTATCCTTGTTCGAAACCAAGCCCAGCCCGGAGGAGCCCTTCTTCAAGCATAAATGCAGGTTCTGTGCCAAAGTGTTTGGCAGCGATAGCGCTCTGCAGATCCACCTGCGCTCCCATACAGGGGAGCGGCCCTTCAAATGCAACATCTGTGGCAATCGCTTTTCCACGAAAGGGAACTTAAAGGTCCACTTCCAGAGGCATAAAGAAAAGTATCCTCATGTTCAGATGAACCCCTATCCTGTGCCAGAGTATCTAGACAATGTGCCAACAAGTTCAGGTATTCCCTATGGAATGTCATTCCCCCCAGAAAAACCAGGTTCCTCATGGCTGGATAGCAAACCTGTTGTAGCAACTCTGCCCACCCCAATGGGTCTTCCGCTTTCCTCCACTCTTACCAGTATAGGAAGCTCAAATGACCCTGTAAGTGTAACACCATCCGTTAAATCTCCCCACCGGCCAGCCTCAGGTGAATGTGTGTCTTTGTCACCTAATCGTACAGGCAGTGAGCCTCATTTCCCTCCTGTTTCAGAGCCTCCACAGTTTAACCGCGAGACAGAAGCCTCTAATATACTGAAAACAGAGGGGGTACACCAGCCCCAAAACTGCTCCCTGAGACTGAGGGCCAACCCAGTTGCTGTGGCAACAAGCACCACAACCCCAACTGTGGCCACCACGTCCGAACCCGCCACCCCGGCGTCCCCTGTCTCCAACTCTCCGCCCCTCTCGTTCACTTGTTCTTCAGCTTCATCTCGTCCGTTCAACTCGGACGAGATGAAGTTCACTTCCGGCGGCCTCCTGGACTCTATGCAAACATCTGAGACCTCAAAGCTTCAGCAACTGGTGGAGAATATTGACAAAAAGATTACAGACCCCAACCAGTGTGTCCTCTGTCACCGTGTTCTCAGCTGCCAGAGTGCGCTGAAGATGCACTACCGCATCCACACTGGGGAGAGGCCTTTTAAATGCAAGGTATGTGGCAGGGCTTTCACCACCAAAGGCAACCTGAAGACTCACATTGGTGTTCACAGAGAAAATCCTCCAGTTCGGATACAACACTCGTGTCCCATCTGCCAGAAAAAGTTCACCAATGCTGTTGTTCTTCAGCAGCACATCCGTATGCACATGGGCGGGCAGATTCCAGACTCGTCCCTCATGGAAGGGCTGCAGGACACGGACGGCGATATCTCCTTCAATGAGAAGACCTTTGACAGTCTCAGCAGCAATGACAATGACCTCATCGATGACCTTTCAATGGAGGATGATAATGAGGAAGAGGAAGAGGAAGAGGAGACAGAAAATATGGAGGAGGGTGTAAGTCCTAAGCCCTTGAGCTCTGTCTATAATTCCCCTCCTAAGTCCTCGGCAATTGTTTCAAGTATAGCAGCACTGGAGAACCAAATGAGGATGATTGACTCCACAGTAAGCCTAAACCACGCCTTCGGCATAAAGTCACTGACTAATGGTTTTATGGACAGTGGCCAACTCGCTATCAACTTCTCCGTGACAGAGAAAAGGGTGGAGAATTGTAATGCAGTCAGCCCAAATGTGTCTGAATCCTCCCGTTCACCTCGTTTATCAGCATCTCCTATACAAAGCAAATCTGAAGGCATGATGGTCAAATCTCCTGCAGTGAACAACAGACCAGAATCTCAAGAGCCTTTGGCAGCCTCAGTGAAGAGAGAGCAATCTGATTCTCCTACCTCTGCATCAGCAGTTGCAGCGGCCCAGGAGCTGAGAGGAATACAGCCCAGCAAATTATGTGTGAAGGAGGAGAGTCCTTACAGTATGCCATTCCAACTGAGCAGAGAGCGAGGTAAAGTTACAAAGTCAAAAGTGACAAAGTTACAAAAGTTAAAAACGTGTGAGATAGAGTGCAGAATTGTGGCTTTACTCTGTATTAATCATAATGTGTTTAAAAAAAGAATGGCTATAACTGAGGGGAAAACATTTTCACTCATTCATTCATTCATTCATTTCAGCTGCCGGTCAAATCATTCCAAGCCTGGCTACCAGCACTTCGTCAGGCTTGATAAAAATCGAGATGAATGGGCACAGTCAACCAAACAACCCAAATGAGGGGCAGCACACACCGTTTAGTCTCCACGTCCCTCCAGCTTATCCCTCTGTTGGCAGCCCAGGGATGACCTCCCTGCTTGGTCCCGCTCCTCCTCGCCGGACACCGAAGCAGCACAACTGCAACGTTTGTGGGAAGAACTTCTCGTCAGCCAGCGCCCTGCAGATCCATGAGCGCACACACACTGGAGAGAAACCCTTTGTCTGCTCTATCTGCGGCAGAGCTTTCACCACTAAAGGCAATCTGAAGGTAGAAGAAGGAAATTTTTCTGTCGTATTGTTTAGGGTTAGACTGAGATATCGGTTTGTCGACATATCGGGTAGATATTGGCCTTTTATTAAATATCGGATATTGACTAGTTATGTTGTCCACTGTCGATATGATGGAGGTTCCTTCCTAACCACAGCTACAAAAAAAACTGTCTGTAATCCTTGCAATAAAATTTTATTTTCTTTGCACATTCTATTTATACATTTAATTGTTCAATTATGGTTTTTTTGGGGTAAATTGTCAGGTCTTGCAATCTCTTCTAAACAAACGTTCAAATTGCAAAAGTTGTCCATGACATGCTTTTTGGAGTCAAAAATATGTTTTACAGTTTAGTTATCTTTATATTGAGTGTGTTTGGAAATGTTTTGCATATCTCAATACCGCTATTTGGAATGGCCGTGTATAGCTCAATGGGTTATTGTTAGGGGTTTGATACACATGAAGACCACCCATGCTAAAAATACATGCACTCATGATAATGTGAGGCACTTGGAATAAAAGCATCTACCAAATGACATATGATATGTTATTCCCCTCCTCCTTTCCTCATTTACAGGTTCATATGGGCACTCACATGTGGAACAACGCTCCAGCCAGGAGAGGCCGGCGGCTGTCAGTAGAGAACCCCATGGCCCTGCTGGGTGGAGAAGCCATGAAGTTCGGAGAGATGTTTCAGAAGGACCTGACGGCTCGAGCTATGAATGTAGACCCTGGATTTTGGAACCGCTATGCGGCAGCTATCACCAACGGCCTGGCCATGAAGAACAACGAGATCTCAGTGATTCAGAATAGAGGCATCCCTCAGCTTCATCCTATGACTGCAGGCATGGACAGAGTGAGCGCCGGAGGAAGCCCAATAACGAGTCTAGGGAAGACAGGCATGGACCTGGGAAATAATAGGCATTTTTCTATGTTGATTGATGACAGTAAAGAAATTGGGATCAATTGAATAAAGGTGACTGGTGAAGAAATACATTATGCAAACTACTATGGAAGTTGAAATATTTGTAAAACATCTTGTTGTTCTTATATGTATTGTATTATATATAGACTTAAAAAAGAACTTTTTATCAATTGACCGAGCATAGTAGGCTATTCAAATTTTGTTATTTTATTTTGCAGTCATTTGTGAATGTTGGTTTTTTTTTCTATACAGTAGGCCTCCATACATTGATTCATTTGTATCTGAAAATTCCTTCGGTGCTTACCTGGGAGACGTGGTGTTACTCCAAAGAGGGGAACATATGATGAAATCAATGATGCAAACAATCCGCTCTCTCCTCTTGACAGCTGCCCAATGCAGCTGGTGCAAAGCACAACATATTCTTATAAATACCCATAATTCCAAGTTGCAATGATCTATCCTCAACGTTATGATGAACAATTCTCATTCTTACACAACTGTTGGTCGGAATAAAAACGAGAACAAACAACAGTCTGTATGTTCAATTCACTACCTCACTCTGTTTTACAGTCTATAGGATTAAGATGGCATGAAATGTCCTCTGTTTAAACACTGAATAGAGTTTACTTATAATGATGTCATTTAACAAATTACGTAATAGGATTTACAGCTGAGTAAAATGTTCCACATGGATTGAGGTCTTTCATTAAGCTTGAGATGCACGTCACCAGGAGCTGCTTTTATCACATTTACTTCTCTTTGACCTTATGCATTGTGTCAGCAAGGATTTTTGCCACCCCTTATAAATTATTTTGTCTGCAAACAAACCGTTCATGTGTGATGTAAAATAGGAGAGGATCAAGTACTGTAGTGTACAGATGCACACGCATAAACAGAATGTATTTGTTAACATGTTGTTTCTGTATTTTCTTTTTCTTTTTTTGCTCTTGTTCTAGGCCTGCAGTAAGTCATTCAGCATTATGCTGCACCCTTCTCAAACTTGAGATTTTACATTTGAATAATAATCATTAATTTGGTGTAGTCAATAATTTTTTGGGTGTCTAATTTTGAAACAAAACTCTATTTGATGTAAATAAGATGCATAAACTTGCTACATCTCCACTGTGAGAGGATAGAGACACTATTTTTTCTAGAGCGCATCAGAAAGACACAAGCAGTGAAAGTCTCTCAAAGCAATGGAGGTTTCTCACAGTAACTGGTTATTACCGAATAAAAATACTTTACTGGTCTGGTTCACAATATCGCATTAATACTTCAATAAAACAATTAGACGATGACAAAGTGGCTTTTCCCCCCAAATAGGAATTTATATTAATAAATATGGAATGGGATGGATAGAGGGATGAAGAAGAGACTGAAGTATCAGTTAAGTATTTTAGTCCAGATGTTTTTAGTTGAATAGTAGGAAAACATTGGCCACTATCGCCTTATTCCTCCCTTCTCCTGTTTACATTATAAAACAGTAGTAAATACATCAGTCATATCGACACACAATACTATGTTTCACAGTCTAATTTGATCAGAAACTATACGTTTTATTTGACATAACTGACCATAAGAGGTTCGGCAACAGACGTTTGATATATGCTGCCTTCAAGTGCTCCTCCTCCTGCGCCTACTGCCCAATTTTTGGAGATCATAAATAGGACTTGTCGCACAGTCAAGTGTTTTTTGTTCAGAAATAATAACAAAACATAATAAAAAGTAATAACAAAATATAACAAAAATATTCTTGGTGGTTTATGTTTCATTTTAGAAATCAAGCAGCAAAGAGCTACGTTTTGCTACAGCGACAGAATGAAGAAGAGAAAACGCCCATCAGGCATGTAATTTAAGTTTTAAATTAATTTATTAAAAACAAAAATGCGTGACAACTGAAAGTCAAACATATAGCCAACTTCGTAATTACGGTATTTCTGCACGGCACTTGAAGGCGGCATAAATGCCCGAACGTTTTTTTTTTTTAGTGTGACGTCGTGGTGTGTACTGCCCAGCCAAGATGGCTGACAGCATCCCGTTAAACCCGGTGCGGCAGAACCCGAACAGAATCCTGTATTATAACTCAGCGAGACTTTCAAGGTATGGAGGAACTAGCCTGTTTTCTTCGGGTCAGTTATTTGTCGGATGTTTTCTTTTTGATGGCTCGGTGACGTTTGTTCGCGGGGTTTTGGCTGTCCGCGTTAGCTCGTGCTAGCGTTGCTGTTGTCACCGACACTGACAGGTTTCCTTGTCTCGTGACAGTTGCCTGTTTTGCTCTTTCCGTTATCGATAATCTAACGTTACATCTACCGTTGATTACTTACTAACGTTGAGCATACGTTAGTGACAAAGATTCTGCTGACCACTGCCCAGTCCCCACTGTCTTTTAAAGTCACGTGACATCTTTTGTGTCTTTTCAAGTTTTTAAACAAAGTTATTCACCCTCCATAAAAGTTTCGTTACATATAGTCGCCATCATGGATCTATTAGGTCCATCCACGAGCTTATTGTACATGTTTCTGATTGGACCGTAGGACTGGACGAGGATGAGCTTGAATGGACAGGAAGTGAAGTAGGCGCGTGACCAGGTACTTGTAGGCCAAGGAGCAGCTCACAGTCTGTTATGATGTGATGTTGTAACAGTCACTGTTACTGCGCAGTGTTCCTAGTATAAATAGATATATTTGTGGTAGGTCACCACAAATGTATCTCCCAAACTGACATATCTGCATATCAGCAGCTGTTTTTATGTTGTGTAGATGTTTATCCATCCCACCACTCTCTGCCACCACACAGTTAACCTTAGATCTTATGGGAAACGCCTCTTCCATGCTGTGTTGCCATTCTCATGCTCTTAATAATAAGAAATAATACAATACTTTATTGATCCCTGTAGGGAAGTTAGGTTTACATCACAGAGGGGTTTCTCTGTGTCCAGTAACAGTCAACTGAAGTCGTTAGTTTGGTGTTTATTACAGGTTATTCAAGTGTGTGTGTATATATACAGTATATATCACACATACATACAGCTCACTCAATCCATTATCACATGACACTAAAACAGTTTGAAATCAGAATCACATGCTGACAACTTCACAATACTGGCACACATTGTGCTAGGATAGATAACAGGTTGTTTACGTGACTGAAAGTCCTCTCAATCCCCGGGGCATTATTATCTCTTTGGTTCTCAAACTAAATTTGCAGGAACTCTCAACAGATGTGCCAGGTTGCACCAGCTTCTGCATGTTTTGCTTTGGCGTGATGAGCTGCTCTGTAGGGCCGCATCAGTGAGAAGCACCGTGAATGGTTGGTCTTAAGCTCATAATCCCCCTGATGCTAGTTTTATGCTTGTTCACATGTCCATGTTTTTTGCGGGTGCAAGACACTCATTCATGTAACACCTGAGTGACCTTTCAGGCTGCTTAATTTCACACGGCAACCACCTACCAACCACTCATTTCTGTGCATCATCTGAAAGTGCTGTATACTTACATTTGAGTGAAGTAATCTTGAGTCTCGAGTCTCTCACAGACATGTTTTTACGTTTACAACTGGGATACGTTTTTTTTTATTCGTCATCAGTCCTTGGCATTTCTAATTTCATGTTCAGACCCTAAGTATCCTAACTGGCATGGTCAGTAATCATTTTTTTCTGTAGGCAAAACTGTTGGAATAGGCTTTAATTTAGGATTTGATTGATGGTAGTGGAAAAGGTAATTCTCCTTCACCGGGACTCCAGACTCCACACTGTTAGTAGGTGGCACCAGCAGATCATTTTGGTGGCACCAGTAATTTGGACTGGAAACGTCTTCGCAAATAGTAATTCATATGTTGTCTATTGAAATATATCAAATATGAATGTTAATGTTGTAGTGCCTAAAATGTGTCATTATGCTTGATCAATTGGATCAATATAGTGCTACAATAGGTGATGAAGTAGGCCGCTTTGCTCACATCCTCTTTATACCAGATTTTGGTTTGCTATTTGTCAGTGCTGAAGAGTTTATTTGATTGTAACATGAAATCCTGTGCTTTGGTAATATATATATCTCGAATCATGAGGTGGTTTCTCATTTGTTATTAACCAAAAGGTCTATCCCAGACAACCAAAGCAGAGTTAGTCTGCTTCATGACAAACCTGAAAAACCTATTTTGCACACGCCATACTATCTGACTCTAGCTAATGGCAGTCTAAATCTGCATTAGTGCGATTAATAGGGAAGCAAAGTAGGCAATGGGCCAACTGTAAATTGAAGTAATTGGCAGGTTTACATTAGTGGTCAGCGTCTTGTCTGACTTGTGAAATAGGGCTTTGTTATTGCATAGTGCAGTTGTTTGGGTATCATTAGAAAATACCCACTTTCCCAGTTGTATTGACCTCTTTGTTGGGTCATTCATGTGACAGCACTTGAATGAAGCATTATTTTCAGTATCCTAAATGTTTCTCCACAAATCCAACAGCAAGTTCTCCATATCACCTCTGGCTGATTATGACGCTTTTTAAACCTTTATCCAAGGTTAAGCCATGTCGAGATAGATTATTATTAATGCAAGATAGATTATTAACCTGAGATTGGCTGTTATTTGCCCAAAATTGATAATTATTTACCTGCAACAGTTTCCTTCTGTGTATTTGGTACATTCGGCCCAAGCACATATAAGCTGTTTCTGAACTGCAACAAAGTGAAACGCATTTGCTTCAGTGATATTCTGCTTGGGGTTATGCAAGTTTACTGCAAGTTTAACTCGCGCTAGCAAATACTAGCTAAAATGCATGACTAGCTATTCATCAGACAGTTTCCAGATAGTGTTATAACCTACAGCTCTGCCTTTCTAAAATGGGCTAGCTTTATTAGAAATTGCCTACATTCTTTAATATCTTTAGAAAACACAGGACATTGCTTTAGTGTATTTCTTTCTTAGGGAAACTTATAAATATACATTTCAGAGACTTTCAGAGAGTTTGGAAAAGTAGTTCAGTATACAAAACCAATCTAGGTGTGTATATGATTTCCTAAAAGCAGGTACAGAATAGCATAAGGTAGGCTGCATGCAAGCAGAATGGAAAATGGCCTTGATTTTACAGTAGCCAGGAGAGCGGCTCTTCTTATAGTGAACCTGATATCCCCTTTGGTACTCATTGTGGTCTCGGTCTACAGTCGGCCATCTATCACATTTAGCTGTGTTGCAACTGAGGACTGTAGAGTTTCACTTGATTCAAAGATCACAGCAGTGTTAGAAAATCATTTTCATTTAGATTATGTTATCCAATTCAAGTGTGTCTTTGCTTGTCAGCTTGAGTTTTTTTGTGGTTTGGTTTCTTTTTCTTTCGTTTGTTTTGAGGTGAGACGTTTTGATAAACCCCTTGTTTTTTATTTCTCCTACACTAACTGGATATTTGCATCTCTTCTTTCTGTGTTTTTATCGTCATACAGTATTTATCACTTTGCTTCTATGTTTTGTCACTGCAAATATACTAAACTACACTAAGTGTAGCCTAGTCATTCATCTGTTTTTTTATGGTGGCTTTGCCAATATTGTGAGGCCGTGTGCGCTTTTCCTGTTAGGCTACGGACTTTCTCGATTCCTTAGAAGGGCCTCATGAATAAGACATTATGTGCTTCTCAAGAGTGTTTCCAGTGTTTCTTTAAAAAATGGCTCAGTGATGTGAATGGGAGGTATACTCTACAGTACTTACTGACAGAGGAACTGAGCCAACTGCTCTAACTAGCTTTAATCTAGGCTTTTCTCTTTCACTCCCGAGTCCCACTTAATAGATTTGCCACATCTTATGCTATGAAGAACATTCTTTCATTCTTGACAGTCAGCCACCTTAGAAATGTCCATCTTTGCCTATGCCTTTTCTTCACAACAAGCACTTTATAACCCCAAAAATGGCATGTTCTCATTCCTCATTCAAAACAAAGGGTACCGCTAGCCACAAGCTATCACAATTCCAAGTTATTCCATTATTGATGAGCTCAGTTTCCTTATATTGTACTGTACTCTTTCCTCACAGATACTCTCTAGAAGATGAGTCCTCTAACCTGGATGAGATGCCCCTGATGATGTCAGAGGAAGGCTTTGAGAACGATGAGAGCGACTACCAGACCCTGCCCAGGGCCCGGGTCAATCAGAGACAGAGAGGCCTTGGCTGGTTCCTCCTAGGAGGGTGGAAAGTCCTCTGTGGCAGGTATTTGTTTAACATTTCATTATTGTTCACATGTTTTATTTATTGATCTTTCTCAAAGAGGTCACATACAGGTCAACAACATAGTCTCATGTTGCTGTACCTTTTTCTTCGCTTTGTTTTAGCTCTATCTTGGCTCAGGAGAAAAGTTTGGCTGAAGCCACTGTCAGGAGAAACAAAATTCTCAAAAGTTGCTATTTCTTGAACTAATCGCAATTCTTGTGGCATTCAAAACTTTGCATCAGATGGACCACAATGGAAATAAGTCTTGAACTTTATTGTGTTTTATCCTCGGTTGTTTTTATCCATGTGTATGTTTTGTATGTACACTGTGTGGTTTCAACCCAATAAAACGAAACTAAACTAAACTAAATGTGGGTCAGAAAAGGCGACTTGATCATCTGTCACCTCTAAATCACAAGTAGGAATCGCTATTCCCCAATAAAACACTTAGAGTCAGACTACATACAACTTGTATACAATTTTTGATAAAATAAATTAATTGCAACTTCTCCATAACATAGACCTCTAACAAATCATGGGGAGATGGTAAAAAGGCAAATGGCATCACTTCAAGTTTTAGTGGAAAATGTATCTTCAGCGTAGCGTCCAAGAATGGTTGCCAGCTCGGGTATTTTAAGAGAAAAATGCACACACAGTTGTGTAATGCGTTCAGTCTTATAAATTACTCTACTGCACTGCAAAGCAACCTCATTTTATACCTATAGATTAGAGTTATTGCACTTCCATTCAAACCTTTAATGCACTCTGAAATGTGTGTGTTGTCATTCTGTAAATGTGTGTGCATGTGTAGTGTATATTGTCAGTAAGTATGCCAATGATGATCCGTTTGGATTTCAAACGCACCGGTAGTTGTGCATGAAGTGCAAAGAGAGGATAAGGGCATGTTTTTTGGTCGAGTTCCTCGATGCGCACCATCAGTCCAAAAAGATTTTCAGGTCAAACAGAATTGCGTGGTTTATCCAGCTGATGATTCATTTGACAGGTTTTGCCCTCTAAAAATGCCATATTTATTTATGCCAGCACAATGGTGTGATAACATGTACAGCATTTCAGTGCCCAAAAAGGAACTTTTATTGATGGATGGATTTCATAGAATATTCAGTTTTCAGTGTCGTTTTGTTATTAGCGGTGCATCTCCAGTTAAAGCTGCATATTGATTCCCCCCCACCCCCCACCCCCACTAATGAACAAATCGGATTTTTCACAGCTGACCAGTTTGATGCTTTCCAGTAATTTTATGTGTGCTTAGCGTGGGATTATAAAACACAAATAATTCACACTGAATAAGCCCTGACTATTCAAATGGCATATTATTTGAATAGCATTCATTTGCGCAAATAATCGCTCTTATGAATCTGGACTCGGGGTGCGTAGAGACCGCGAACATCAAGGCCAATATAAACAAGACTTTTTACCAAAGTTGATTTATTTTGTTTTATGTTTTGCCAACTTGCTTAAAAAGTGGAAAAGCCAAGGCGATCAGCATGACGGTATACACTGACATTCTCCCCTCTTTCCCCCCAGGTGCCAGTTTAGGTCATGCTCACATCAAGCTGCTCTGATTGTAATTTACCCCCACACTAGACTGTTTGCATTTCATGGAGATATACTAGATAAATCCCAACTTAACAATTAGCAAATTGATAGAAAGTCAAATACTTTTTTGAAAGTGTTCACTAAAGTAAATGTGTAACCCTCTCATCTCTTGTTAGAACCATCTCATAATAATGATAACATAACAATAACATAGATACATAGGAAACAGATGATATTTGCATGTCGGCAGCAGTGCTGCTTAATCAATTTGAGGTAAAACTAACAAAGAAGTACATCGACAAATGTGCAGCACTTCATGCCATCAAAACAGGCTCTTCATACAGTATGTCTGGCTCTTGTTCAGCTCTGTAAGTGTCTGACTCCCACAACATTGGCATGGGAATTCCCTCCTGGAGAGCTGCTAACCTTTTCAGATCATTTGAAGTGCTAGAAGGAAAGTGCTTCCTTATAAAATTGTGTCAAAAGAAGCCTTGAAGATCTAATTAACACTGACAAGACCAGGTATATAAATAACTAAGTACTGTAGGATGGTGCAGGGCACAGCTGTGCAGCTCATCGGCCACAATTCACAGAAGACCGATGAGAGGCCCAACATTTTGTATTCTCAGAGATTGAGATCTCTGTATTTGTTGAAAATGTGACCTGTACTGTAGCTTACTTTTATCATAATTTTTATTGAATACATTATTGTTGCTTGAGTTCCTTCATTCATGTAGTGTACTCATTCTGACCCTTGTCCCTTGTGACTCTTATCAGGGAAGGAAATTCCAAAATGCATGAGCCACATTCACTATTTCAGTATTTAAATAGGCGTTTACAGTAGAATACAAGCTCCAAATTTCACTATTTTACCAGCTAACTAGGTTTTTAGAATAGAATGTCCAAATAATGTATGGTTACCTGTCAAAGTGGGTGATAGTGACTTACCTGGCACAGCCATAGCTTTAGCAACATTTGGCTGGTGGCTGGTGTACATTTTTTACCCTGGACCCTATCAATGTCTCCCCCTCTCAGCTGCTGTGATTGCCTGGCCCATACGTGTCGGAGGAAGAAGGAGCTGAAGGCCAGGACGGTGTGGCTAGGCTGCCCTGAGAAATGCGAAGAGAAGTACCCCAGGAACGCCATCAAGAACCAGAAGTACAACATCTTCACCTTTGTGCCTGGGGTGAGCTACAGAGAATGACTTAGACCCGTAGCCCGTGCTAAGCTACCTATCCTTCCTAATGTTCATTGAACGCGCATTTCAACCTCTTACCTTTGTTCCACATACAGTAGTTATGGCTTTGTTGATTCTATATACTTAGTGCTCTATATGTTCCTACTGTAATTAGCTTTCATAGAACCTACAATGGCAGTTCATCCTTCCACTTACAATATGTTGATGGTTTTCTCAGATTAATGGTATGCAGAGTATAGTAGTATGCACTGGATCTATCCTAATTGTTAACTCTTCCTTTCTGTCATTAAGGTGAGGGTTTACTCTGTAGGGGACATTAGAAATCCATCAGAGTTACTTATTAAAAAGCAAATGGCTCCATGATTAAGAGGCCCACCTTTTTCCCAAGCCATAAAATGTCAACTGTCTCTTAGAGACGTAGATATTCTCATCGATAGCGAGCCAAACGCCTGTTTTTCTCCCTCCACTTTGAATTATTAAATACACACAAATTGAGTTTAGCAGTGTGCATTTTTCCCTAAAGGTCAGGGGGTTCATTAACTACAGAGCATCGTCCATTGATCCCATTGTCTCTGATAATCTGTGACTAGACACTAGACTCTCATTATTGCAAACATTATTCAAAATGTGACCTTAGATGAATAGCCTGTTGCTTTCTACTAAAGGTCTCTCTGAGGTTGTGGCAGCGGTAGTGAAGCCAAAAAGTCCCTCCATGTAATCATCAACGATGACTTGGTAGTCTGTTTGCGAAGTGTCGTCAATACATCACAGGTGGCGCTTTGATATGTGTGATCTAAGAAGTCCTCCTGAAACAATATCTGGTCGAGTCAGACTCGACCAAGTTCTATCAAGAGAATGGGCTTGTTCTCCTGCTTCATTCATTATTGTGGTGATCAGTCTTGAGTGTCTTTTAGCGTCACTCAGTGAAGCTCAGGAAGTAACCACCCCCTGACATTATACCAAGTTACCCTGCCAAGTGAAATCCGTACCCTGAACGTCATTCGAAAGAGAAGTTCAAAAAGTGCCCGAGTTTCCATTAGGTTAATGTAAACCTAACAGCATTAAGTTGTATCTTTTTTCCACCTTGGAACATGTAACCCATCCCGCCTGCTTTGTTTTATGACTGCTGGCTGCGTCCCGGTTGTCTTCCTTGGCAGCTGCTGTCGTCTTTGACTCACCTCGCTGAATCCTTGTCTCCTTTCCCCTCTCAGGTTCTCTACCAGCAGTTCAAGTTCTTCCTCAATCTCTACTTTCTGGTGGTGGCCTGTTCCCAGTTTGTGCCGTCGCTGAAAATCGGCTATTTGTACACGTATTGGGCACCTCTGGTAAATGCACTATTATTATTAATGGCTAGTATTTTCTCTGTAATTTATTTGTAGCAGTAATAGTTTTGGATAATGTTTGGGTTAGTACATAATTCGTTTGTCTTCTGAATTGGGCTTCTGTATGAATGCTCGCCCTGGATTATGGCACAAGGGATTGTTACTTCACACACTGGGTATTGATAAATGTTATTATTGGTCCTTTTTAGACACTCTTTATAAGGAGTCACCCTGTCATCCCATGGAGACATACAGTACCTGGCTTTCTGTTACACTAACTGTCAAATTGTTGAGGAAGAGGTGACGGAAAACAAAATGTTTGTTGCTATAACCTCATTGGAGAGTAAACTTAAGTAATTTAGTATCCATGGAAAGTATGTCTTCAGTGTCAAATTTTTGTTTACATTTCACAAAGTGACACATGCACTTTTGCTGTGTGTAATCTGTATTCTATATGTTATGTTAATGGCTTCTGCTATTACTGGAGCTTTGTAAGGCACCTTTCATATGGCGTGATAAATATCATTAATGTGTTGTGATATTCTTTGTCACCCAGGGTTTTGTGTTAGCCGTTACAATGGTGCGAGAGGCTGTGGACGAAGTGCGACGCTACCAGCGGGACAAGGAGATGAACTCCCAACTGTACAGCAAGCTCACAGTGCGAGGTTAGAGGGGTGGGAGGAGTGTAAAAAAAATCTATCCCTGTTCGTCCTCGTGCCTCTAACCGATTGCTGACATTATGGTAACGGATATTTCAGTGTATAGTCAAGCTTTCCCCTTGCAATTAAGAGACGACAACACTGGATCTACACTTGTAACAAAGGTCATTCTTCTCGCTGTAATTGCATTGATTTTTTTCTCTCCAATTTCTCAAGACTGTATGATCTAAGATCTATTCCTTTGTTGAATGTGTGGTAAATCCCCTTGTGTGATACCTGTGACCGTGGCGGAGGATGTAACTTTCACACCCATGTGCATATACACAGTTGTGTGTGCTTGTGTGCACAATAGATGAAGAAGTGTGGATTTGAGTGGATATAATTGAGAGTGACCCTATGTGCCATTGTTTTTGTCTATGCCTCAGTCCAGAGATCAAAACAGAAGGGTATTACATTTGCATGGCCAAGGTAATCAATCTCTCAGAAATTGAGGGAGAAGGAGAAGAGCAATAGGAAAAACAAGGTTGTGGTTTTAAGAGTCAGCGTCATTTTCAAGGGCCAGAAATCAATACCTGCATTTGATTTCACCACTGTTCAAAATTCAGAGCACATCTTAAGAATTAGTCCCTCTAATTTGAATGCGCCTGTTAAGTTAGGATTACTGTCTGTTGTTGTCGGTGGTCTTTCACATTTGAAAACACATCTGTTTTCTCCCCAGGTAAAATTCAAGTGAAGAGTTCTGACATACAAGTTGGAGACCTGATCATTGTTGAGAAGGTGAGGCTTTAGTATTTTCTATAGATGACTGCATGCGAGGAATTAAAAGGGATCACTTTTGGTCACGGGCCAGACTTTCCTGCTACAAATGTTACTATCCTAGATGTTTATCAGCCAGTATTCTGCCATTTATTTGATCTATATATTCTGAATAGCTACTTCTTGGCCTCCAGGTTAAATTTCATAATAACATCACTTTATTTGATAGGGAATAGACAATTTTGAATACATTACCTACACTTTGCTGTAGCCTACGCATTATCCAATGTCATTAATAGGCAAAATAGTCCCATTGTAGCCTTGAGTCTAACCAATTACAACAAGTTGTTATTTTAAAACATCAACAACCCCATATTACTGGTATTGAAGCTTGCCCTGACTAGACTATCCCATCGTAAAGTGAGTTAATCAGCATTGATAAGTGAATGGATGCAATGCAAAATCCTTGTCAATGAAGAATTGCCACTGCTTTACCTCGCTAGCCCCCCATTCTTCTTTCATTGTCCTCAGGTTTGAGTTCACATGAAGAACGTTGCCTCTTTGCCTTAAAATATGTAGCCTGATTGTTCTGGCAGTTTTGGAAAGGAGTGTTCAGTATACCTTTGCACTTGCCTCTCTTCAAATTGGTGATTGTATGCATCAGCTACAGCTCTGCCCACCTGCATGACAACAAAAGTAGGATTTCTGAATAATTAAAAAGCAACTTTGAGGTAGACAAAATAACTAAACACTAAATCTGGATTTGAATGCACAGTACACCGTGTTATCACAGTGCTAGTGCTGTGACTGTGAATCCTGAGAACACACTTTTGGCACTGTGAAAATCCCACTCACCTGTTGGACTTGTGGTCTTGAGTTTCAGCCCAGCCAAGGTGAAATCTAGCTGCTGTTGGCAAGTGGACAAGTTACATTTCCATTACTGTGTGTTAGATAGACTTTAGAGAACTGGTTCTCCTTCACCCCTGGTCAAGGCAGTGACCTTGTTCAATTATTCAGGAAGTTTCAAACGGCCTCTGCCACTATGCTCAATGACATTCCACCATTTGTACTCTTTGTAGAACCAAAGGATTCCTGCAGACATGATCTTCCTGAGAACATCAGAGAAAACCGGTGAGCAGAGGAAGTGTTTGTGTAACTGTATGGATGTGAAGCAGGGCGGTGCTGAAAAGGAGCATGCATGCTCAGCAAAACCCTTCAATGGATAAATAAAGGTTAAAAAAGAGACAAAAACATCTTGAAAAGCATAAGCAGATCAGTTGTCTCATAAGACAGTTCTGCAATGCTTGTAGAGAGAATACATGGGCACAGAGACCACAGCATTGCAGTCTTCCATTTGATTTACATGATTTTAGAAATAGACATGGTGCTACATGGTGACGGACATTGTTTTCCCCTGAGGGACTATAACGGACTGTGTCAAGCTAAACTGGGTGAGAAATATGACTTCCCGTCCTTTGACATCATCTGATCAAGGTAGCCTGTGATTCATATGATTTATTGCACATTCTTCCAGTGACTGATGATGTAAATACCAATTAATCAATGAGCCACGTCAGATCCTGGCTCTTTTCTAAGGGGCATCGGGAGGAACTGTTCTGAGGACATCATTTCCATCAATCTCTGAAGTGCCAATATTCTTGACAGGGAGCTGTTGATGTCTTTATGCCTCACACACACACACACACACACACACACACACACACACACATACACGTCTCACTCTTTCTCACACACACACACACACACACACACACACACACGCATCTCAGTGGTGTTATGTGAGGAGTAGAACTGCCATTGCAGCGGAAGGAAGGCATGAATCATCCTCCTCGTGGTAATGTTTTCCATCATACTTAACCCTCCAGGGATCGTTTATAGCTGCCCTTTACCCTCTCTGTCAAATAGTTGCTCTCATCCATCAGTTTCATATGTAATATTACCTCAGATCAATACAGGTCACGACTGCTGAGCGTTTATTGGGCCTCGCGGCGCCCACAAGAGCCACAGAGGCTCTGTATTGTCCTGTGCCAATTAATTACAACATATTATATTATAACGTAATTTTTTACACACTGTACATGTCTTTTAATTATGCAATGTGCATTTAGAAGTATGTGATATGCTATACTTAATCTCTGAGACATCTAAGGGATTTACTTCAGAATCAGAATCGCTTTATTTGCCACGCAAAATGATTGTACAGGTATTTGTGTGTGACGTTGGTGCTGGGCGATATCGACAGCTACCACAGTAACAGAAGTACATAGAGACACTGGTGGTATAGCGACAGCAAGACCTCACCTTCAGTGCAACGGGACAGTGCAAAACATATAACAGACATGCAAAAGACTTGATAGTATTTCTGCCCTTGCTTTTTTCCAGGTTCCTGTTTCATCAGAACAGATCAGCTAGACGGAGAAACAGACTGGAAGCTGAAAGTCGCTGTTGGCTGCACACAACGACTACCAGCACTCGGGGTATGGATAAGTTAAGAACGAAGCGTATCTCTTAGGTTATCAAACTTGCTTCTGTTTCTGAGCCGACTGCTATGAAGGATGAGTAAATAAGTGAATGAGTGTTCTGTTATCACTAAAAGCATTGCTCATCAAGTGAAGTCGTCTGTGCTGTAATGGAAACCTAATCACCAGTGACAGACAGCAGGAACAATCTAGACCTGACAGCAGCTTCCTTTAACTGGAGGTGATACTCAACACTTAAGATTTAAATTGAATTGATGTTTTTTTGTTTGTTGCCACTTAATGTGATCACAGAATTAAAGTTTCAGCGAGTCATTTGATGATTGAGCTGTAGCATCCATATTGGGTTTCTAGAGGCTTGAGGATGGTATGGGTTGTCTTCCTTTAACGCATTATTCAAACCTGTTACCATGTTATCGTCCTTTCAACTTGGGATCATGCACCATACTAGATCTACAGCTGATACCTTGCTAAAATAGGGTATCTGTATTTGAGAATTTCTCCCAAACTAGTATGTCAGGAATCAAAGCAAATCAGCTTGATGTTCTTGTGTGATCGGTTTCACACATAGATGGATGTTAGATCTCTCTAATGGGAAAAAAGTGGAGGATGTCTCATTCTTGACGTGTGAGCTCAAACTAATAGCCTGAGTCTATAGTTTGTTAAAATTAATGGACCGGGTCAGAAGTTTGTATTGGCTAACTGTTGATGTTTTATCAGCAGTTCTTTCAGTTTCTCAATAGCAGTTAGCTATTTGGATTCATACAAAGCTATGAGGTCATTCTAACATCCAGTAAATAGTGATGTGTTGGATCAATACAGTTGTTAACCATGACCCATGTGTTTTATAAGATTTTCATACAAAAATCATTTTTTGTGTGTTATTAGTATAATTTATTAGTATCACATAAGTCATATTGTGTAATGTGGTCATGTTACATGATGATTGGGATGATTGACATATCGATTGGCATATCACTTGACGTTTTAGACCATTTTACTTAAAAAGTTTCAAAACCATACTGTTCCCGTCGAGCACTGACTGCATTCAGACTCTAATAATCATCATTCTTCAATATCTGCTCTCCACCGCTAAAGAAATCTAGTCTGTTTGAGTGTCTAAGCTCAGTAGCCAGGTCCGTCTCTGAACGTGACATTATTCCATTGTGTCTCTGTGCCTTCATCTGTAAAAGGCTGGAGCAACCTTACTCTCCATTGGGGGCTCAGTAAAATAATCTCCCCTGCTCCTCCTTAACCGCTCTGCCCATGTTCTCACCAGGAGAACACTATCTGAGCATGACTGAGGGTTGCCTGGTCGCTGCAGAGGCTGCCTGCCTGCCTGCCTGAATAATTTAATGTTTACAATCAATTTGGTTCCACATGGGGAAAAGGCTGGTGTTAGATGCTTGACAGGTCATAGCTACAGTCTTGAGTGACTTGAGAGAAAACGATGATTGGAGGCTGATGTTGCACTGTTTTGTTTATTATGTCTTCTTTGACCTTCCTCATATTTATTATTATATTTATAATTCCCATTCCATTACTACCCATAACATAATTTATTTTACATTAAGAGGGTACAGAAAAAAACATCTTTATAAGTTTATATTTAGACTTTAGGCATGTAGCTGACACTCTTATCCAAAGTGGCTTAAAATGATTGCAACAGTAGAATGAGCTTAAAATTGCAAACATTAAAAACATCCTATAGTAAAGAGTACATGGGTCACAGCCACAGCGCCCAGACAGAATTTCAGTGTTATCCTAAACAAAAGTAGGTGTGAGAATTCGACCCCTGTCACTGGGGTAATTTAATTAAGTGATATTGTATTTGAATTTTGCATTCATTGGTCAATACTGAAGGCGTTATCTCTCCTTATCTGTCATCTCTCCTTTTCTCAGGACCTCTTCTCCATCAGCGCCTACGTCTACGCCCAGAAGCCTCAGCTGGACATCCACAGTTTTGAGGGAAACTTCACACGGGTAGAGTAGCTCGCTGACATATTTATGACTCATGAAACAAATCTTAAACGCATGCAGGCTTTCCATAGAAATTAGATTGACATGAAAGATGCGTATCACTGTGATGTGTTGACAAATGGCAACAATGAGGAACTTGTGCGTCCATCCGGGCCTCTTGTTATCTCCTGCAGGCATGCCTCTTACATCACAGGCAGGTCCTCCCGACTCCAGCTCCATCCATCCCCTCGTGTTGCTCGGTGATTTTTTTTATTTTTTATTAATAGCAGATTAGCGCAGCCCCCACGGAGAGGAGAGCTCCAGTACAAAGGGAGGCTTTGTGGCCCGTCTTCACTCTTGGCCACACACCAGGCTTAGTGAGCGAGCACTTCCTCCGCTCATTCATCCTCCGCGGCCTTCCTTTGCATAGCGTGTGCTTTTAGTCCGAGCAGGATGGGAAAAAAATGGGTTCCCACAGACCCGCAGCAAATGAACTTACCTATTTATGAGGGTTTCTTTTTCCCTTTCCCCCCCCCTTGAGACGGATATGGCGGCTTTGTCTCTATGCTCTTTGCTCGACCCTCTGCCGTTATGAACACCGTAGTATGATGCCAATGTCAGAGCGGTCAAGCATTGTGCAACCTGCCATTTATTTTTCATGCTCCTCTTCCCATGTTTGAGTGGATTGACAGGATGTGGGTGCTTAGGTATCATAATTATCATATCAGGCAGGCAATTTGAGCTGAAACTGGAGCCTTGACTCTGCGCTCCTGACTCAAGCCATTTTCAGCATTGGTCTTTATTTAAGAGGGAGGGATAAGGAAGGGGGAGGGTGAAACAAGAGGCTCTCCAGGGGCTTATTTATCACTGAAATCTCATCTACGCTCTATACTGTTTTAAAAAGGAGCCTCTATTGCCATGCCAAATCTAGTGAAAGTATTGGTAAAGGAGGCACTGTATTGCTGTAGTAAGCCCTACTGTGTCAGGTACTTGTGAAAATTAATGGCACAGAGCAGAACCCGGCCATGGTCAAGCTGCATGCATTCTCAACTGAGATTCGTTTAGTTCAATTCAATTCAGTTGAAATCTTGTCCTGTTGAGGAAATGTGGTTTGCAGACAGGGTTTAAAAACACATTACAAAACACCACAGTATATATACAGAGCTGAAAATATCACACAACACATAAAACTAACCAGCTTTATTGAAAATTACTTTAACGGGTGCTACGTGTAGCATTTTAACATCAATAAATCATTCCCACATACATTTTTAGACATTAGTATAATTACCGTAAACACACCAGACCATTACCTAGAAGATTGTCAGCCTCTACACTGCATTGTACATTATGTGCCACCAGGTTGGATTTCATGGGAAATCTGCTGTATTGCTTTATGGCACAAAACAGGAGGAGGGCAGCTGTTCTTCCAGCACAAGTGGAGAAAGTAGCAGCATCCTCTTTGTGACACAAAGCAAGGGGGTTCATGGGAAATGTGTTCTTGATTTTGAGAAATACTAGCACTAACAATACCACTGGTGTGAGATAGAGGCTACCAATCGTTTCGAACATGGTCTCATTTATGGTAATTATACCGAGGTATCACAATGAATTAATCATATATTGATTAGCACCTTTCAATTCTTAGATATTGTAATATTGTAATGTCAATTGCCATGCCATGCTACTACTGTCTGTTCTACTGCAGGTGAAGTGAAAATAGTCCCCGTTAAACTCAATAACTAGCTGCGATAAAGTCATGTTAGGAAAAACTGCAATACAGAATAACAGACAGTAGTAGCGTCTGACTGTGGCAAATACATTGGTGCGTTTAGACTTTCCATGGGCAATAATGGTGATAGGAAAAAAACTAAAATGATCCTTTAAAGAAAAACATTTTGATAAAATAAAATACAAACTCCAAGTTAAACATTAGGAAAATAGCACTGAATTCTAAAGGAAATATCCTATGTAATGGTATGCTATTCACAATAATCACAAACTAATGTAACCTGTTACAACCTCATCAAATCTTCTCACCTAATATGCACAATAAGTTATTAAAATATTTATAATGAAGATTGACGCATGCAGTTACTCAAGCAGTTTAGTATCACACATCCCCACAGTTTTTTATTAAACTCATTTACAATAATCACTATATTTCAATTGCTTTATAATAAATGAGATTATCAATACATTTAGTTGTTTTCTATGCCCAAGATATTAATCTCGTCACTCAGTAGTCATGATGTTATCCAAGACTGTAAACAAATGACTTGTAACATCTTTCTACTCCAAACCCTTTGTTGTCTCAATAACTGGTGTTACTAAAAGGTTAGAGGTCATGTCTGCCAGTTATTTCTACCTTCTTCCTTTTTTGCGTTCCTGATCACATCCCTATTTAATGTAGTCGAGAGTTTGCTGTAATCATTGTATGTGACCCTCACAGTTGATATAAATCAAAACTGTAAGCCCAAATCAGGTTCAACCTCAATATTCATTTGATTTGTAGGTGAATTTATCATTGAGCTGCATTTTACTATCAAAGCTAAATTAATTGCTTCCTGGTGTTCTTTTTTTTCACGTCTGCTCCAGGGCTACACATGGTAGTAGTAAGTAGAAACTGGCTGATTGCAGAAATAAATTCACGACATTGAGGTATTTCCTCCAAGCAGCTAGTTCTCATTTCTAGGACTCTGCTCTGTGTTGCCCAGCAGCTTGTTTGACGGTGAATTGTTTTGTGTGTGCTTTTGCTGCACAACAAATTGACCCATTATGGGACATTAAAGTCTACTAATGTAAACAATCAATGTCAGATTGAAATCAACACTTTTAAAAATGTATAAGCATTGCAGATACTGGACCATTAAAAACACATCCTTTGACAGCAGAGTTTTCCATATGTTGATTATATTTGGGCGGCCTGCTCAGGTAAAGTAGCAGCCACCCTACTACGTTTTTGTTTTGTATTTCCTGTGCTGTGATGCACTAAGCTAACCAAGGAGGTTTTGGTTCAAACCTGCCGTGTCTCATCAGTGAAGTTTACACAACTGAAAGCATGTTTTTGAACTAAACTGACCATAATTATTTGTGCCTATGATGCAACACATGGTGTTAGTCAAACCGTTGGTGCTCATTTGAGTCACACTGGCAGTGCCAACAGGTTCTGAATATAAAGGCAAAGTCTTAAACGTAGCCTACACAATATTTTGAAGAGGTAACCCATTTTTAATTAGATGTATGTTATATTTGCTTCACAAAGGGAGCGATAATCAGATGGCAGTATATAATAGCCGGCTAATGTTGATAGCTAATGGAGTAAGAGACGTTAGTGCCTGAACAAAGATAAGATACTGAGCTCACTAAATGAAATGTCAATAATAATGCAATCAAACTGTAGCCTACTTGGATATACATGCACAACAGGAAAAAATAAAACAAGTCCATCTTTAATTGAATAATAAAGTAAGTAAACTGCCAGCCTGTGGGAAACTCTGGGCACACATACTGCCACTATTATACTAGCAGTTTAACTTACACATAGTGACGATTTTGTTTTTTCTTCTGCATTTTCCCTGTAGGAAGACTCAGACCCGCAGATCCACGAGAGCCTGAGTATTGAAAACACCCTTTGGGCCAGCACAGTTGTTGCATCTGGTAAGTGTGTATTGGTGCCACACACAGCTATAGTATACTGAATGTATATATGTAGAGTGATATGTATAGTCTGCTGCCCATTGTATGTCTTGGGCATGTGTCAGTAAATACTATAAAACCTACAGTACAAGATGGAAGTATATCTCTGCGCCATTGTCACCAATACCAATTCCTACACATCAATTGTACTTGATTAAAGTCATTCTGTCCTTGTAATATTCAAGTTGTGTTGATGCCCCTCACTGTACAATGGACCCATTACATTAAACCTTGATGGGATTGGTCTGAAACTGCTATCTGCACTTTGGAAAAACTCTCCGAAATGTACAGTTGAGGTAATCTCCCTCGATCCAACTAAGCGATTCCCCACAGAAATGGTTGTGCCAGTTGAGAGTGTTTGTGACGCTCCCAGCGATGGCCACACCATTGATTTGCGGTGTGCCTCTCCCCCCCCGGCCTGACCTTGACCAGAAGAACACACACACACACACACACACAATCTGACTTAGACTCCTTACATCATCTCTGCTTGGGAATGTCATTGTTCCCCACAAGCCTCTCCTTGACGGATACTTGATAGCCTCTACAGTGGCGTTCTGGGCGTTTTAAATGGCCTGGATCACCATGGATCCACTCTCTTATGAGCCAGAGTCCAGCTGTGACAGGAGAATTAGTAGTTGGCATATTTAAATGAAAGCCCTTCTGCATGCTGTGCCACACACCATTTGTCACATTGTTACATTTTTCTGAAGTAAGAAGTCAAAGAGAACTAGAAGGCACTCGGAGAGTGCAGACCTCCCACCCCTCCCTCTCCTCTCGTCCTGTTCTCTCCTACTGACTAATCCATGCTAGTTTTGTGAAGACTTCCCATTGACATCCTTAACAGCCAAGGACAACTGGGTCGCCATAAGTACATATAGCTTACTCTCCGTCTCTGCTCTCCTCAAATGTATGGGGTCTCTTTATTAATATATTGTTTTGTTATCTCAATAGATAATGTGTATTATGTTTATTTTGGCACTCGAATGGGTTAGCTGAAATGCTAACAGACCATGATAGACGGACAAGCATTTCATGAAGATAACAACATAAGTATCTAGCTAGCTAAGTTGAAAGTCACGGCTAATGAAGAGCATAGGTAGCACTAAGGTTACTCTGTAGCCACAGAAGCTAGCTGGCTACGGTAGGTTTGGCTAGCCACGTTAGTTAACTAATAATAACCAGGAGGGTTTAAAACCAGCATACAGAAACATGGTCTAATGGAAAATGTTCATAAACTTATCAGCGGACAAAACTGTACAGAAATCATCACACTGCATACTAAAACAGATAGTATACATAATGCATTAAACATGCCAATGTAGGACTCTGCCAGAATCAGAATTCACCACAGCTGTCCACCGTTATGTGTGGCAAGAGAGAAGTTGTTCGTTGCTGCCTCTGGTGGTTGGAAGTATGAATAACTCCTATAAGTGAAAAATTATTTGTGGATCCGCCCCGCGTTTCGGATCCACTCCAAAATTTAACGGGTTCTAAGCTGGGCCATGCTACACCCCTCCACCGAGTTTCATGCAAATCGGGCTGGTAATGTTTGCGTAATCCTGCT
>OMLI01030661.1:3988-15866 GCA_900302605.1 Rondeletia loricata | reverse complement strand
CGATGTGGTGGCTGTATCGTAATCAGCACAGTGCATGGAGAGGCGCTGCCAAAACTGCTATTATCCTCAAGGAATTTCCTTTCCCTACTACAGCAAGAACATGTCAGGCGGCGCCCTGATATCCCATGGCTGTTCAAAAAGGTGCAGTGTTTCCCATACATTGATGTATTTGTGGCAGGCCGCCACAAATAAACATTGACCCGCCACAAACACTCTTATACCGACCATAGTCCCGTTTATTCCTGTCTTTCAGTCGGTCTGCTACGGAAGGCTACTCCGTGCTCAGAGATCTTCTCAGTTTCAGAAGATGAACCACTCTGTTTAAAAAACCTGCGCCGTGCTCAGAGATTGTCTCTGTTTCAGAAGATGAACCACTGTTTAAAAAACCTGCGCCGCCTTCCGGTCTGTAAAAGTGGGCATTACCCCTCTCCTGCAGTTAAAAATGCTTTCATTTTTTTATCTCCTGTGTTCTTGAAATATTTTATTTAATTTGACATAATATTTAATTTAATTCATGTAGGCCTATTTTGTGTTTTCCTTATAATGAAATTTCCACCATAAATTGATGCAGAAAAGGCACAAATTGGTTCATAAAAAATCACCAGAATGCAGGAAATGAAGTGTTTGATGCTCGTTTGAGGACCCCCAGACCCCCCGCTTCATGGGTCCCCCCCAATATTCAAAGCCACTGGTACCACCTCTGCCTCATTTTGAGCCAGGAAAAACCCTGGTAGCCAAACATGAAACATTTGAGTTGTTGTCCAAATGCTTGTGAAGTTCACTGTAAATTTGTTTTAAAGGTTCGCTGGTGGTTTTGGAGCACGCGATTACCGCCAGACGAGCGCTGGCAGCAGTGGAGGTCGTGGTGGTCGCAACCAATCAGGACATGGATTGACCCGTGGGTTTGCAGGAGGTGAGGATCTGTTCAACACCTCAGGATGTAATTCATGCATTCATAGTTGTCATATATTCTCTATGCTCATTCTACTAGAGCAAGAAAATTCCCACTACTGCTAAAGAAAATGTGAAAGAAATAACATAATTTGGCCCAGTTCCCCCCAAGACAAGGCAGCATAGAGGCAATACTTATACAGGGTGTCTGCAGGTGTGGGGAAAGTTTTAAAATGTCATAATCATATTATCTAAATTCAAGGCCTTAAAGGTGCTTTTGTTAAATACTGCCTTTAAGTCTTAAATTCAGTTTTAGAGGTCTTAGTAATGTGTTTTTTGGTGTGCTGTACCTATATTCTGATAGAACTACAGTGGTTTTCATTTTCACATTCAGTTCATTTGCAGAATTGGTGTTATATTTAATTCTCACTGGCATTAAAAACAATTTTAATTTCAGTTTCTTTAAATTCACTTCATGAAATTAGCAGACATTCTGATTTAAAGACAGAGCTTTGGACATTAACAGAGGCCATATTAGAAGTTTAGCACTAGAACCAAAACGGTGATCAAAACAAGGCTGGACATGACGCTAACATCAAAATCACCCCCAACCATCACTGGTAGAAATAATTGTAGTGGAAATGCTGTTAACATGATGATGGTCCAATTGTCAAACTGGTAATAATGCATTGGTATGAATTCAAAATCCTGGGCTCATTTTTGTCCCTCGCAGTGAAATTGGGGGTGGTACTATGGATCTATTTGCTCGTTTGTTTGTCACACCTGATATCTTAGACATCGCTTTGACTAAACTTGGGAATGATGCATCTCACCACTGCGGTTGAGCATTTTCAAAATTACACAGATTTGCTTAAAAGGGGGCGATACGATTACAGGTCAAAATTAGAAATATTAATAACCAGCGATATCTCCCACACCACAAGTTGGAATTACATGGAATTTGGTGCACATATCCAGCTATACTATAAATTTGCCTCTAGGACTTTCCACCATTTTGAGTTTCTTTAAAATGTTTTCATCCTAAGGCTTTTTGTCCCCACAATGAAATCAGGGAGGACTATGGTTCAGTCTCCTACCATTTGTCCACGATTTTGGCCAACTTGGGGAATGTGTATCTCACCACTGTGTTCTGGCGTTTTCAAATTACACTTTTGGCCCAAAGAGGGGTGCTACAATTACAGGTCAAAGCAATGTGACATATTACTGCTTGACCGTGAGGGGGACTGCATCATTCATTGGAGATGATATGATTACTGTTGCCTTGTTAATTTATTTACTGATTGGCCTAAGGGATGTCTGCATCATTTGTACAATCAGCCAATAGGAAGCACCATAAATGCCAAAAAGAAAGGACTAGCAGACAATGCAAATGGCTGTACAAAATGTATTAGCACTGTTCAATAACAGACTTGAAACTTTGATCTCTTTCACATTTGTATAACTTGTTACTGATCGGTCCAAAATGGGACTGTATCATTCATGGGGAACGACATGGTGACTGTTACTTTGTTAACTTTATCTTTTCTCCTCTCTATTCCCTCCCACTCAGGTGGTTTTGGTAACTTCTACAGCAGCGATGGCTACGGAGGAAACTACTCCCACTCCCAAGTTGACTGGTGGGGCAACTAGGCTTCCTCCATTCCTCCTCACTCATCCTTCTTTCCTCCCTTCTCTCTCATCCTCTTTCCTCTCTCCACAGTCCTCTCTATACCCCATCTATCTCTTCCTCCCCTACTCCCATCACCTCCCCAGAGCCCACATGCATGCTACTAAACTACTAACACCCATCTATACATCTCTTCCTCCATACTTTTCCCTATGCACTTAGACCTCATCTCTCCTTTTTACCTCCTTTATGTCCTTCTCTCCATCTCCCCATCCCTCCCCTGTCTTCTTTCCTTGTAAATCTCACCTCCCTAAAGAGGCCACACCATAAAGGGATTCCTCAATTTTAGTTGGTTATTTTTCAATGGGCAGCACTAGCCACAAACTTGCTTGTTAGCTTCCAGCTAGCAGTGCCCTTTGGTTTCAATGAGGAATGCTAACAAGGCATTGTGGAGGAGAAGGAGGATTTTTTAACTGTGACGAGTGTCTGAAGAAAAATGGCCAACAAAATTCCAAATGCAAGGTGTTCCTTTACCCCCTAAGAGTGGATGGACATTCTAAGATTTTGAATGAGTTGAGTCCTCCCGTACAGCTGTAGAAGATCAGGGTGAAAATCCATCATAGGTTTTCACTTTGGTCTGAAGTTTTGGCTTCAAAGTCTTGTAGTCTGCATCCACCCTAAGCCAGCCAGACTTCCTGTGTAGCTCCACATCTCAACTCTGAATTCAGTACATGACCAGGCTGTGATTCTCTGGCCAAACACTTTTCCAAAATATGGCGCAGAGAGATAGGTAAGTGGTCAGACCTGGGCAAAATGTATATCAAAATATAGTTTCAAAAATGGGAACTGACTGAGGTGTTCTTCACTTACATGACACATATTTAAACAGCCTCAAAAGTGGCCACATCAATTGCAAGATGCTTTTATTTTTTTCACCTATTCAAGATCTATTCAACTATGATTTGGCCCAGGTCTGAGAAAGAGGTCTAACATAGAGAAAGATGGGACTAAGGACTGAAGGAAATCCAATTGAAATGCCCAATCAGTGGGTCTGTCTGGAGACATTGTATGGTTGCCCCTTAGCAATGATGCTAGCAAACATAGAATCTTGGGACTTGTGGTTCTTAATTTCACAGCCACAAATGACTGCATTTTCTTTCTTTGTAACAAAACAAAATGGAGGATAATTTGTTTATGTACTGTGCCTTTAAGAATTTGAACTTCCCCGTAGTTATTTGTCTTTGTTTTTATTGCCATATATAACTGGGTAGAAGTATTGGCCAACTGTGACTAAAATATGTATTTAATTTCATATTTGGGTTTAAATGTGTTTTTTGTTTTGTTTATTTCTATTTGGAAGGAAAACAAACTAGGCTTGAACTAAATCAAACCTTGGCAAACAAAACACAAAAAACCGATGACGCGACTCAATGCAATTTCTCATTCGTCCATCAAAGTTCAAATTTGTTACAGGGTCTCTGATGAGCTGATTCCCAAAAGCATCTTACTACTCTAATTACATTTATAGGTTCTATAATACACCCTTATCAAGAGTAACTTGCATGGCTTATGACTGAATGAATGAGGGAATGAGCGATCCAGTGCAATCAATAGAATACAGTAAAACAATAAAATAAATGTGTATCACCAACATCACATGTAGCCTGGTTTAAAAAATAAAGTGCTAGGAACAACAAAACATTTATAGTTCCAATTACAAAAATAGACCACCTTTGCTCCATTGCAAGTCTGAACAAGGATTATCATCATGGTGATATGCTTTTGGGAAACCAAGCCCTGCTCATTGACCTATATGTCACATCTAGAGCTCTGGTTTGGGCTCTAGGTTGGGTTTCCCAAAGCCATCTTGTCAAAAAAATTTGGATCATTTTATGTCAGTAGCAGAGCCACTGATTGAGTTGAGCCTAGTCGTGCAGCGGGTGCCATGTTGCTGCTCCTTCTTGAGCATTAAAAAGTGTGGCTGTGAATATGGAACAATGTCCTCCATAATGTACCATAGTGAGACAGCAAAGAGTCTAATGCTGCATTCACGTCAGATCGGATTTACCATAAATTTACCATATGAGCTGCCCACAGGGAATAACTGTTCACTTTTGCCTCCTCCTGGTAATTACAAGTAGGACGTGGGAATTTTTCTAGGCTCCGATATCTCTCAGTTGGTGTCATGAATCAAAGAACCTAGTCCCAATGCTTGTTTATGGCCGTTTTTAGCCCTGTTTTGGCCTAGCCACGCCCCTTTGGGGGCAACACAGGCAGCAAACATGGCAGCAAATCCACCTATGTCAGCAGTCCAGGATAATAAAAATCAGTTCATCAGTTATATTCACACTCATACAATTAGCTCTGCTTACAACAAAGAAGTTGCAGAAGTTTGTTCATGGTTGATTTGAAGTTCATAAATTAAAATTTTCAATGCGAGTGGTCCGACGAGTTAGCTAAACACATGAACGCTTCCAAGATGTAGCAACGAGATGTCATCCCGTTCTTCAGCTTCTTCCGATATGACGTGAACGCGGCATAAATATTTGTTGAGTCACGTTTCTCAGCAACAGCCATGGAGCAGGCTGGTGGATCAACATGGCTGCCGCTGAAAACGGCCACGACCCAATTTTTGGAATCAGTGGCTGTGGCTAGTAGACTTACTCTTAGTGCCACCATGCTCTTGGGAAACTGGCTCCAGTTCCACCACAGACGTTGAAACCCTTGTCTGCCAAAAGGTTCTTTCAAGGGGATACTCAAAGAAACAAAAGATTAAAAGAGTTCAAATCTTTCTCGCTCACTCTATCCTGGAGAGTTACATGAAGAGTCTTCTCTAAAATAAGCCATTCCAGTTTAGTCATCTAGGTCTTTAAGATGAAACATTGAGGTCAGGGATAAAAATGCAGACTGGGATACTCTAACCTGCCCCATTTCACAGCAGGGACAACTGGGGCTTCCAGAGGGATAGAGCAGGACAAACTATAGCCCAGCTGACAAACTGCCTCTCTTTGGCGACAACCAAAGATTATCACAGAAATGTATGTTTGAGTGACGTAATCAATGCTTAAGCCCTCGTTAGCCCTGTTTGGACCTGTGGTGGAAACCAGGTTATAGGGGGCAGTCAACTAGTGCCCAGCATGTCCAGCTTTCATCCCTGATTGAGATTCTAAAAGGAAGTCCACAGTACATTTGGACTATTCATTGGTTGAAGTTCAGTTCCCCACTTTGTAAATTTGTAGCAGAGCAAGACAAAGAAAATGTTCTCTTGCTGCCTGGTGGGAGAACTTGTTTATTAATTTTCATCAGGGGTTTTATTTGTTTTGTTTACATGAACCACTCTAATGGAAGGAAATTGATAGATTAAATGTAAATGGTGAAAAGCAGATTGAAACAACTCTGAACTGATGAAGAAGTTCAAATGACAAAAGAGACTAGAATCTCCAATGAAAATAGAATGAGAATCACAACACTTGCCGTATAGAAAGTTAAGTTGGATCGCTTGCCGTTGGACCATACAGTGCCTGGTCAGCTTGGTTCAGTGGGCAATTTGTACAAATTTGACACAGGATGGTGGGCTAGTTTCTCTAAAACCCTCAATCAACAAGGGGTATTCAATTACCAATGTATGCTCACAAGGCAGATGCCATCTCCTTCATCCCCTCAAATTGCCCACTGGCTTTGAAAAATGCCAAGGATGGACCAAGGCAATAAAACATATGCGAGTGTTGTTGTTTTTTGGTCAAGGAGTTAAAATGCCAAGCAAAAATGTAAATTCTGCTGCAGGCTTTTAATTTTGTTATAACACTTTGTACACATTTTCATTTCCCCTGTTTTCTATGTTTTTTTTTGGCTACTTTTGAAGTCTTGAATTCTGAAGTCATTTTCAGTTTAAACTTGAACTCAGTGACACAAGCTATCCTCCTCTAGGCGAGTACAGTTGGTAGAGAGATTTGGAAAGTCAGATGGCTCTGACCGTAGAGTTGTATAAAAGAAAACCATTGAAGTTTGCAAAATGTGTAAAACAGTAGGCATAAAAGTTTGAGGCCTCAGGGTTGAAGCAGAAAGCAGGTCATGCACAAACTGGATTTTCCAAAAGCATCTTGGCGTCTTGGTGCAAAGACACCAACTTCTTCGTTTTTCTATTAGAGAAATTAGTTTGGTGCTTAGATGCTTTTGGAAAGCCCACAGCATGTAAGGTTACTAAAGAACCACATATGTAGCTAGTACTGTTGGAGAAAGTAGTCTGATTACACTTTTTAATTACTCCTGCACCAATGGTGGGGGACGGCCTCCACACGGTATTTCTCACAAAAACGTATATTGCTGTTCAGTAGGAAGGCATAACCAACAGGAAGACGGAAACCAGTAACAGGACAATAAGTTGAAGAGAAAAGTGCAAATGACAATCAGTTATAGGATGACTTGAGTGAAAAAAAACTTAACACACTTTACACACTCTTCGAAGGATTGAAGTTAAGTTAATTTTTTCAAAAAATCCTTTTGGGTACAAGTGAAGGCCTTACAATTGTGTTGTATATGATAATCTCATATGATGATCTAATATAACCATGATGTAGGATTTATTGATTTACTGGACAGGAAATTGATTGACCTTATTCCCACGGCGACCTTACATCACAGTAGGGGTGAGAAACTACCTCGAAGATTGGCATATATATATTTTTTATTTTATTTGAACCTTTATTTAACCAGGCATATATAAAACTAGCGTTACTTTAACACATAAGTGAGACTTCAGATAGACCTAACAGTTATCAAATTAGCTAGCAATCTCTGGAACAACTACTACAACGGCTGCTTGAATTTAGCAGGGACGTTTGCTAGCTTACTAGCTAGTTAGCTAGTAGCTAGCTATCTAGGCTAGATTCCAGTGGCTAGCTATAGAGGGCCAGATATATTACTGTAAAATATTAACCTTTATCCCTCCGGATGCTTGAGATCCAGTTGTTTCTAATACGTTTTTCAGTGGGGAATCTGTGAAATGCTAAGTTTTTGTCTAATTCCCAGCATTTGTATAATGTTCATCTTGGTACACAACAGTAGGGCATAGCTGGACTGTACTTGCTCACTCCCGAGTGTGATGTAAGTTCAAAATGGCTGCCATGGGAATATGGTTCATAGAATGGACATCTGTTTAATACTGGAGGGTTAATCAGATGTCCTTGGTAGTTTGCGTTCCTTGGTTAGTGTTCCTACCAGCTTCCTTGGGGGTCTAAGAAGACGTTTCATCACCCAAAGTCTCCATTTCCTCTTCTAAGTACCAGTTTCAGATTTCCAGTATTTCCTTTGCTTAATTCAAGTCAAAGTTGTACATTTATCATTGTTACAGGGATACCTTAACATTTAGAACTCTTCTTTGGAATGTTGACCACACATTTGTCATGGGGAGGGGAAAGAGTTATTGTTCTGGCAATGAAATGGACCACAAAATGTGGTCATGCAGCCTTTCCATTTAGAGGTCATGTGTGAATCAAAGTCAAAATTAGGAAAAGTAATTTCTGGTCTCTTTGCCATGTCAAAACCTAGTGATATTCCTGGCATAAGAAGAAACGTATTGCCAGTTATCAAGGATGGTTAGAGATGCACTTCTGACAGAATAGCTAGCCGCCTCCATGCACGGGATAAACGGGCAGATAAATACCAAACTGAAATCTGTTACCTTAGAGTGTTATATTTAAAAAAGAAATGACTGAATAACAGAATGAGCTGGTCTTCTTTTCAACTCTGCCATTCTATCTAGGGAAGCAGTTGTTGGCCAACAAGCCAGATCTGTTACTTTTGCTAGAAAGGTTAATCTGGCATTGTTTCATATTCCCTGTGTGAAAAGGGATATTGTTAGCATTTGTTATTCAAATCCATGGCTATCGCTAGTCACAAACTCACTGGTTAGCTTGCAACTCTGTTTAAATCAAAAATGCTAAAATGGTGTTTTTATGGCAACTGTTGGACAATTGAAGAAGACTAAATATAAAAATGTCAAGATATCCCTTTAAAAATGACACAAAAGCTATATATGGTTCGTATAATCCATGGTATGATGTTAGTGTTGAGATACTTTTGGGAAATTCAGCCCATAAGTCGGTGTAGGCAGGAAATGGCATTGGCAAATTGTGCAATTTGTTAACATCTAACCAGGGAATGGTGGGAAGATAAAACGTTATCCCTAAATCTCATTCATAAGAGCAACGTTATCCAGTAGTGTAGTTGAGAGTATATGCATAAATACGCAGTATACTCACATCTTTCTCTGGGGCAGATATAGTCAGCCCATATTACCATTGACCTGTGTTGGATGGTGGCCACTGATGTCATCCCCCCTCAAGATGCCCCGCTCGGCACTGAACTTTTAAGTGCAGTAGGTCAATATTATATTTTGTGGCTTGCTTTCACTTTGACATCACTGAGACCCTCTGCATGAATTTTGTTATGTCCATTTTGTGTCCCTAGTCTGCGATCGCTTGGATTTGGGGCACAAAATGGTGCAACCCATACTCTGAGAAGTGCATGGTGCCTTGACGTTACTGAATCACTAAAGACACATGGTGGTTAGGGCTGGGTATTAGACGTTTTTCAATACCGATACCAGATCTAATATTCAATACAAACTATTCTAAAATGATACTTTTTTCCAATACCTTTCTTTGTTGGATGAAAGTAAATTTCATTATGTACTAGTTGATAAATATGCAACATTTGTACGTGCCCTCCACTTTACCAAATTGAATCAGACCATGTTCAATTGATTTCCATACTCAAGTTCTCATTTAAAAAATCCAACATTTTGAGTCGATACCTTGTGATGCCTTAAATTCAAGAGTGATACCCAGCCCTAATGGAGCTGACAGTGAAGGTGGTTACACTTTATACAGCATCACCATCGCAACTGAGTCTGCATCGCTATGGTAACTGACTTACCAGCAGTGGTGTTAACATAGTCAATGAACAATTAATGGTGCTATAATCCCATCGCTGCAGCCTGGCGGCTCCTCTGTTTCTGGTAAAACTTCAAATCTCATCAAGTTTTACAAAAAACTTTATTTTATTGCACATTTAGAGTTTTATGTTTAACAGATGTCTTCTGGAGCGCATGTCCTTCAAAACCTCTGAGGTGTGTGTGTGTGTGTGTGTGTGTGTGTGTGTGAGAAAGGGAGCGGTTGCAACTGAGTGCAGCTAGGTGTCCTTCACAGCTTCCAATGTGTGTGCGTGTGCATGTTAAACTGGGGAAAGGTTTTCTCAGCTATGAAGCAGAGTTTCTTTGGGACCAGGGGGAATTCTAGTTGACAGTAACCGAGGGATTCAGCTATTTGCACACAAAGAATGCTAGAGTCTACTTTCGCTGCTAGTTTGTGTAATTTATCAAGCATTTTTGAGAAATATTTATTTTTATAAGCCTAATAAAAAGTTGATATTTTAAAAGTGACTTGACCAAAAGACAGTAAACAAAAACACTGGCTCTTGAATGTTGAATGTCATTGGTATGAGTGGAAATTTATATTTTTCTGGGGTAATGTGAGCTTTTTAATGTTAAAGATGCAACGTGTAGGGATTTGTTTTTAATACATCGCTGTGTAACAAGCTGTGATGACACATTCAAATGCAAGCAACAACAACAAAACTTTTGGCGTTACCAAAACTACCCTCAAATGATCTGCTTGTGTTCTCTTTTTGTCCATTTTGGAAGCTCTCAGGATTGGAAAAAATCCCTTTTGGTAGACGGCACACTGCTAAATTATACACGTTTCCAGAAGGAGAAATTGTGAAAAAGGACAATAGAAAGCAGCTCACAAGGGGCTATAGAGCGTAGCGTTGACGGTTGTGATCGGAGTTGATTTGACTGTGATATATTTAGAGAAAACCTACATGGGTTACCTTTAAAGTCATATTGGACTCAATATCAGATCCATAACCTGTTCCTGCAACAGGATCCATTGCCAATAATGATAATCTACTGAAATCAGTTGTTTTAATTGGCAAACGAAATTTGAGACAATACAACCACCAATGCCAAGGTTTGGATAAAAAATAATTTCAAACAAAATGTTATGATCAAAAAGCATTTTCTAAAAAAGACAAAACGTGCAGTACAAAAAACAAAAAGTGTCCAGATTCTCTCAAAGTCACTTCAGGTTTTTCTTTTATTTTCATTTGTTTTTCTTTTCCTTCCCCTTAACACCTTTATTGTGAATGTCTGGCAAGTGGCGATCTTTAAAGTCTTTATAACACAATTAAACATGTGGTTCTATTGCTATGTTGTTGTAATTTGCATATTTCAGGCCTCTGTGTGTTGATGCTCTAATGGGGGAATTTCTGGCCAATCAGAAATGCGGAAATGTATTTAAACCGGAGATGCATCTGATTGGTTGTAGACAACTAGATGACATCCTGTCAGGCTGCGGCTGGGCTGGAGCGGTGTCTTCAACATGAGCAGGCCTAGGTGGGGCATCGAATGCATCTTTATCCAATCAAAAGCCTCAAGTCTTGAATTGAACACATTTAATGCTAGCCTGTGGTATTGGGTTGTGAAACCGAAGGAGAAGAGCATTCCAAATTGTTTTCATTGCAGCTGGCAACTGATCAATGTGATATCCAGATGAGCCGTCATTTGAGTTTTGCATGAGGATAAGGGATTTAAAGAAAGAATCCACTTTAAAATACTTTAACACTTATAAAGCAGCTACTGGTGATGTATGTTGTATTTCTGGGTCCATTTTGTTGTTTGGTGATGTATTTTTCTTATTCCTGTGGATAACTGGCCAAACGTAGACAACGTGACGTCACGTCCAGATATTTCTAGCAGCTACAGTGGAGTTTGATAGCATAAAATTTGTCAAGCACCAACAGTAAACACCAGGTTTTGGTGTCAGTCCCTCAGAATCAAAGAGCGAGGGCTTCTTTTTAGAGCCGCCATTTTGCACCAACGTTCTACAATCATACTAGGAGAAATCCATCGTAGAAGAGGCAGACACCAATTTATCCACCCACAGTAGCCTCAATAGACCAGAATGCAGTGCAGCCACAAGATGTTGTTTTGGGTAAAGGGCGTGGATGCGATCATAGACATTAGCCTATATCCTACAGCTAAATGATCACACTTTCAAGCTATTTATAAGCCCATACACCCTTTTGCTTGACTGCAACAAGTTCATGTCCCGTCTCGGGGGGTTGTCGAAAGGCATTCTGGGAAACGTAGGAAATCACTAACTGAAGTAGAAGAGGCATGTTGAGGGAAAGTGGTTACACCAAAAAAGTAACGCTTCATCACAAAATAACTCCTGGAATGCATTCACAGATTGATCATATATATAATAACAGTGTAAGAGTATCGGGGGGGGGGGGGTC
>OMLI01030657.1:0-19844 GCA_900302605.1 Rondeletia loricata | reverse complement strand
AACCATATATCACAGTCTTCATCAGCTAAGCATTCAATAGGAATATGCAGCAATAATAAGTAGCATCCGTAGAGTGCGAAAGAGTATAAGAGGATACTCATCATTGCTTCCTGTACTCCAAGGTTGGTTGGCCTTCTCTTGCAGAGAGGCATAATAAGCACTGGTTTTTGTTTATTTTCAAAGCGCTTATTGGCAAGCAACCTCAATATATTACACAGATGTTAGATTGGTGGTCGGGTTTCTATCCAACACGGTCAAATGACTTACTTTTGCTCAAAGTTCCTCGAGTTTGCTCTACCCCTGGAAAGACCGCCTTTTGTTTTAGCGCTCCTAACTCTTGGAATAACCTGCAACGCACTTTAAAGATGGATGTTTTGCCAAACCTTGCATAGTTTAAAACCTTGGTCCCTAACCATTGTATTTTATCTTGTAATTGTTTTACCTGACTCCCTGTTTTATGTTTTATTTTTAAAAGTATTTTTTTTTTAAAAATTCAAATCTTTTTACTTTTGTTTTATCTTGTGTAAGTGATCATGTTTTATCTTGTTTTATCTGCTATTACTTTTACTTCACTCGTCATCACTGTAAATGAGGGAAACCTCTGTGTATTTTCGAGTATAAATAAAGGTTGAATTGAATTGAATTGAATAACATCAATGGCATCTAAAAATTATATTAAGTGTCAGTGATTTCATATATTTTCCTTTTCCTCCGATTGCTCATTTTTTCACAACCGAAGATTTACGGTTCAAATGAGACAACAGAAGAATGCATGCAAAATTCAAGCCATCAGTAACAAATTAACCCATTTATGTCCAGAATGGCAATTCAAGCAACTTGGGCAGCCAAGTTTACTTACGCCACCTTATCACCTGTTTACTTATGCCAACACTTATCATACCACTAAAATTATCTTTGATATACATATATACTCTTGCTGAGCTAAGCACATCTTTTTTCCAATGTGGTCAAAGTGTATAGATACAGCATGTTTTTGTTTTTTTTCTCCTCATTTCATATTTTCAGTTGTTAGTTACAGAGTAACTTAGAAATGCCTTTACTGAACAATAGTTGGGGCCGCTGGGTAAAGAGATTTATTTTCATTTTATTAAGCATTAACTCATTTCCAACAAGGAAAGCAAATTGTACGTCAAGGTAATTTAAAGGTAATTTTACATGCAGTACACATTCTTGCCTGAGGAAGGTCCTATGACCGAAATGTTGCAGTAAAGTATCATGTAAGGTAATTTTACATGCAAGTACACATACTAATGATGACCAACTGTTCCCTTGTATGATTGCACTAATTGTTTACTAGTATAAAAGTTTTGATACCTGCTTAACATAAACTAATGCCAAAATTATCTTGAGACAAATTCGTACCTCCTTCAACTCTTGACAAACGGTGTTCTTTTCCATTGGTTCTTCCTTTCCACTGGTCTGCAGCCAGGTTTTCAATACCTCTTTCAGTCTTTGCCATGCCCTACACACACACACACACACACCAAACCAAACCAAAACACACCAAAAGTGTATCAGTACCAATATGAAGACAACATGGGAAAAAAATTACAACAAGAATGTTGAAACTGTTGTCAAGGTTGGGGAATTCTTACCGGAGCTGCTTCCTGTCCTGCTGGAAGCACTTCATGTCCGCTTGAATGCTGAGCAGTTCTCTAGTCAGGGCTAATGTTGGATCTTGCTCTTCTACATCATGAACCTCAACTTCTTCACTGGATGCTGTCAGGTATACCCCTTGAAGAAGCATCACGATGGTTGACTTCACCGTGGTATTTATGGTATTTTGTATAAGCCAAGCTTGACATTGATGTGTTTCTTATACTAGAGGAAAAATCACTGGTATTGGGATAGAAAAGTGTAGCTACTATACCTGAATAAGTTGATGAGTGGTGTTTGAAGGGGAGTACAAACTGATGGGGGGGCACAAGTGCAGCGTCTCCGGGACTTGAGTTGCTGGCTGTCCCCAACTTGGGGGGGACAAAAAAACAAAAAACGATGGTATAGTCCAAGTCAAGTCACATTATTTAGCATTGCACGCACAGTAAAAGACAGAGGTGATTACCTTAGTTTGAGTATTGGTGGTAATGAAAGCAGAGGGAGGTAAAAGCACATCTTGGTTTTGCACAGAGTCCACAGAGGACATGTGAGGTTCGGAGCACGCCACAGCAGAAATTAGGGTGCTCTGGGTCACAGCTAAAGGCCTGGAGGTAATGGGGACTGGAGGAGGCTGGAGGCAGGATCTCCCCACGGTAAAGCCTGTGTGTAAAGGAGAACGTGGCTCCAAGGGATGTGGGACTGTATGCAGGTGCAACTGTTGGTGACCTCCGAGTTTGTTCTTGGTATCAGCGTTGGTGACCGCTGACTGCCTTTGGCTGCTAGCATAAAGAGAAAAAGCAATTCAATTTCAATGGATTTCTAATATATGTAATATTCAAGGAATATGTAGTATATGTTGATTATCTCGGATCTGGCATGTACAAGATTGATTACATTGAAAAAAGTGGAAAAGAACTGTGTCTTTGTTACATTATTCACAAATACTGTACCCATTATGTTGCAACACTTTGACTGGAGAGTCAAGCAGATCCTTGCAGCGACGCGGTTGAAGTCTAGAAGTACGGGCGAGAACCCTGCACAAAAGTACAAACACTGTAAGAATGAGCCCATGTGTTCAACACAGATTTACACCCTGACAATGGCTCAGATTGTAGCACACGCTCACAGCTTCCTGAGCGCTCCATCTTCAGCTCCCTGCTCCACTGAGTCAGACCAGGAAACTCCATGCGACATGCACTTTGAGCCAGGTGTAGGCAAACAGAAGGTCACACTCTTTTTAGGAGGTAACCCTCCGACCTCTTGCACCCTGCCTGCTTTACATAGTGCCCGCTGCTTCCATCGCATGGCACAACGCTGAACCACTCTCTGGAGGTGTCGTGAGCTCTGCAGAACATAGGCAGAATTGACTAAATGATACTGACGTGCAACTGAAATGACATTAAATTGAGTACACACAAACCCACTTGCTCTTGGCTGTGTTGTGCTAGGCTAGAGGTGAAGCTGCTCATGTGAGTAGCATGTGTGAGGATGTATGCCACTCCCTCCCTCAGCAGCTGGTCTCTGTAGAAGTGTGCAGCTCCGGCCAGGCGCTTTTGCTTCCTGTGCCGCTCCGTGACCCACAGCCTCCATGCGCACACCACCTACAGCAGGATCAGCAAACAACATCAAGCCATGTTAAACCTTGTGAGCACCGATTCTGCACAACTTTCTTTCTATGGTGGAACAATGACGTCATTCAAGAAAAAGTAAAGTACGAGTACACAGGTGTTACCTTGGCCTGAAGAGTGAGGGACCAGTGCCAAAGGGCTAGCTCCGTCTGCTCAGCCTCTCTCCTTCTGTGCTGCAGCTGTTAGAAGGAAGTAAAACACTAAGTCACTGCCAGGAGTTTACCCTCACCAAAGCAAACCACATATATTTGTCTGTTTGACCTTGATATGTTCTATATGGAAAGTTGAACGATTAACTGTCACAACTGTCAGGACTTAGCAAACAACAAACTAAAACATACAAAGGGACGAAGACTTCTTCTCTCCTTTTCCCCTCATATGCTGGCGGTCAATATACATTTTAAGTGTTAAGAATGTGAAAAGGAACATTAGCCAACCTCCATTTTCCACTGTTCAAAGTATATCTGGCACATCTTCAGTCTCAGCAACAACATTCCTTGTCGTTTCATTACCTATGGAATAATGAGATATAGATATATTTTTTAAAGCATGGGATAGTATGAAGCCAATAGTATGGCTATTATAACTCTGTTATGTGATAATGGAGTATTAACCTCATATTTATGATATTGGCAGTGATGCCTGTTCCATGCTTTCCATGCTCGAGAGAGAAGTTTGGAATGATGGTGCTGTCTGGCTTTTTCCGTGCCTACCCTCTCCTTCAGAGCCTCTCTCGTTTGCTTCCTCCACTGCCTGAAAGTCCCCTGTAATGACACTAATCACAAACAACATCCAAGCGTTAGAAAGTGCACAGTGAGAGATCTAGTTCACGCATACTAAATCTTCAAAATGTAGCAAATGTGGGCTTTTCACATTATTATATAGTTGTCAAATCAGTGGTGAGGACATGTGCCAAATGCTAGGGAAAAAATTAACTCTGGTACTACAGCAATCAGTTTGGGGAGACAATTGGGAGAGTCTTGGGTTGATTACTTCACAAAGTCTTGAAGCCAGACTTTTTGAAAAGGAAATCAAGAATTGTTATAATGGATGTTCACAAAACTCCAAGTTTCAAACTGAATGTGTCCATAAGACTTCCACTAATAAACTGTGGGGGAACCAAGAGTGGCCTTGTGTCATGTGGGTTTGTGTGGGGTGTCTATCCATCACAGTCATTGATGTATTATGTATCATCATTGGAATTCAGCCAATCAGCTGTCAACAGTGAAGGTGAGAGCAAATCAAATCACATGTATTAAGTGAATTCTCCCTGTCAAACTGTAAGGCTGTGAGTGTAGGAAATGCATTAATAACAAAAGACCTCAGCATAAATATCTGATCACTTTAATAGAGTGAGGACTTAAGACTATATTGCAGGTGGGCATTATAACATCTCATTTGATAGCAACACATTTAATCAAAATCTCTCATGTAGCACCTCTAACTTGGTTACCTTGATTTATGCGACTCTGAGCCCTGGTCAATACTGCCCCCTGCTGGTGGCGTTTTGACACAGCACGTGTTGTAGCTTCTCTCCAAGCAAGAAGCACCTTGGACAATCCAGAACAAAGTAAGCAATGCGCACAAACTCTGGCAAAGGGATAGCCATATTAGTGCTGCAGATGAAAGCATGATCAGCAGACTGCTCTATAACCTTAATCTGAAGGCAATGCTGGAAGTGATTCTGTGCTCTTCGCTCCATGACCCTGGCCTCTGCTAGAAGCACTGCGTTCTCCCTCCACACAGCGAGAACCCTCCTGGGGAGACAGAGGAGTGAGATGAGGCTGACAAATATCATCCAATTGGAGAGAAAGGGAACAGAAAGGGAGTAACTGACACAGTAGTGTATTAATCCTTTACTCTTCACAGACCACATTGCTGTCGTTCCAAACTAAAAATTCAACTTGACTTCAGGTTTTGGAGGAGAATATCAGTGTTTGTGTTTACTACCTGCTAAAGCACTGCTTTTTCAGTCTGTAGAGTTCCTCTGCATGACCATAGGTCTGGGCCACCTGTAGGTGGTGTTTCTGAGGATACAAGAAGGCACAGTGTTTCAGCTTTAGTGTAATATCTATTGCTTCAAACTTATGAAAATGTGATTATATTGCCTATTGCAAGTGCTAATGTACCTTCCAGGCCTCAAGGGCATGTTTGAGAAGTTTAACGTCATGGCAGTGCTGCATCTGCTCCAGCCTGTTGTTCTCCACCCTTTGGCTCTGAACAAACTGATCAACAACACTGGAGTCATTAACACAAACTTCACACACACACTGAACTAGATCCTAAACTACTCTTCTGATTTGTGTTGGTGTGACTGTGGCAATATCGTTTCATTATCTGTATCTCTCCTTTCCCGCTTTTCTTAAAATAAAACTATGAATAGAAAAAACAAACCTAAACTAGAATCACATCATCACAATGGCTGTGATGTGCTTATGTATGACAGATGGATAGCTGTCATAGTCCAGCCACATTGGACAAATCAACAGAAAGACAAGTGCAGTGTTAATGGGCAAATGCAAGCTAAATGCAGACACCTCAGAGCTCTGGTCCCACTGAGACAGTGCACAGGCTGCCAGTGATGCTCAACAGAACATCTCAATGAGCTTCATGATCTCAATAGGTCACACCTGAAGCCGTTTCAATCTCATATTCCATCTTAAGCTGAAAGAACTAAACCCTATCAGACGGTGTGTGAACAGATACCTCTGAATCAACACTTTTAATTTTCTGAGCACAGAGTTGGCTCCTCTTTACCAAGGCTGCCAATATTTCCAGAGGGAACTGTAAAAGGTGGTATGAAGACTGGACAGGAGGAAGAATACAACCTTTTTCCAGCGATCCATAGCCCATCTCACGCAGCGCAGGTCACCCTGATGACTAGCCTGCTCCTCTCGGTTTCTCCTGGTGTACAAACAAACAAACAAATAAAGAAATCTGTTAGCCAACAGGCTAGCAAGCTGGCCCTTCTAGTGCTCTTGTATTCATACCAATCAATCACTTCAAGAGCATTAACTTTTGTTCACCTGTCCCGTATCTCAGTGCTATTGTCCATCCACTGTTTCACTGTCTTGTGAAGAAGCCTGTGCAGGTACAGACTGTCTGATGCCCTCTGTTTCTCCTTCTCATCAATCTGCTGCTGTGTCCGTTGCCTCCAGTGAGCCCAGGCTCTATGCACACGGCACCGCTCCTCGTGAAGAATTGCCTAGGAACAGGAGAACCATGTAATTTCTCTGTGTCTGCTCCGCACCACAGCCGTGTGTCCTTAATCGACAACATAATTTGTGTATCCAATTATGGCCGGCATACCATTCGACAAGAGAGCATCTGCTCCTTCCGCCTTTCTGACTGTCCCCACCAGGTGTAGAACACCAAAGTGTATTGACGCTGCCTAGAAGATAGTGAACAAACAAATCATGCAGAAAAGGCAGATAGGGCAACCCTCCTCGGTTTGGAAATGTAACATAGCATGAGTACAACTCTAATGGGGCAGGCCAACATGTGGGAAAAAGATGGTAACTCACTGATTATAGACTTCTGCCTTCTCTCTCCTCCTCTTATGCAGTCTTCTCTGCAGGGTCAATTCAACCCAGGAGTTGAAACACTGTGGCAACATGCGTTTAGCAAACCAGGCCTCTGCACGATACTCCAATCCCTACTCAAAAGTATGTACAATATTTTTGTGAACGCAATTAACCTGTATATATAGGAATTAGGACCAAACAAATATTAGATATTAGGAGCCAATGTTTGCCAAAATTTTTGCATCAGCCATGGTAGATTATAATAAACCTATGAAGAAAATTATTAACTGACATTATGTTGGAAATGTAGAAAGAATTGTTTCAAATGTAAAGAAATAAGTCAACAGAGCATTAAAAGCTAAATGTGAGTAACTCAAGGGAATGACGGTATGTCCCTATCGTTTGTTCTGTAAATATTGATGTTGTACTGGATCCAAAAACCCTGTATCCATTAGACCCTAGTATAAATACCTGCATGTATCTATGTTCAGCAAGCTCTTCCTTCCAGTGGTGAAAACAGTTGCTCAACAGTGAAGCGCTGTCAAGTGAAAAACAATACTGATCAAAACCTAAATACAAATGATATACACAGGAATGACTGGCTTTGAATGAAACATATTTGCAACATATTTGAAGGATGAGATACCGTAATATACCAGTGAATATACACTCCAGGGTGTAGCTAACGTCAAAATAAAAACACCTGTAGTGTGTCAGTGCCGTTTCTATTTGTGGATGAAAAGTCTTGTCTTCAGCATCCTCTACACGGTCCTGCCAGAGCCTCCAATATTTGTTTGTCATCTATGAAAAACACACAAAAACAAAATGCAAAGACCTTTAGTGGAACCTTTCATTTCAGTATTTTACTGGCATTGTATTTTTAGGATAATAGTATGCTCAACAATTACAGTTTGACGACAATGTTGGACAGCCACATTCTTGTTCAGTCGATGTGCTTTGCTCCGGCTGACATTAAGAGATAGCCCCCGCAATCCAGCATGCTGTAACAAGAATACACTGGAATAAATACATGACACGATAGCACTCTATACCAGTGGTTCTCAAACTTTTTGGCTTGTGACCCCTTAAAACGAAGCGATGCCTACCCGCGACCCCCTCGCAATGTGCATAGGCAGAGTGCTGAACAGTTCAACCAAAGAATGTTTTTCCCTTTTCAGGTTGTTTCATTTGATTAATTATCAGAGGAGTGCCTAGAAGCTTAAAACTATTGAGTATTTCACAGGAAAAAAGCAAAAATCTGAAAAAAAATCTGAAAAAATAGACATACTATTTTTTTAGAGCAGAAATATGTTTTCCTATTCCATAAATGATCTTGTGACCCCCCCCCAAAAGATCTTGTGACCCCCTGGTGGGTCCCAACCCCCAAATTGAGAGCCACTGCTCTATACTACTGTCTTGTAGCTGTTCATAAAATTATTGCTTCTTACCAGTAAATGATGATGGTGGTGTTGACTTGCCATCTGCTTTCTTTCAGCTTCCTCTCTGCACAACTTCACATCTACTGATGAGCTCAAGAATCAAACAATACTGTATCACTAATAACAGGGACTTTATATCCTACAGTTCACTATGTATGATGCTGTGGCTGGTATGAGAAGGGAAGTTATGTTTATTTGTGTGTGTGTGTGTGTGTGTGTGTGTGGATTAGGATACAAGTTCTCCAGCGCTCCAGTGTTCTGCGCTGGGTGCTCTGTTTTGCCAAATGTCCTGCAGCTTGCCATCGGTCCTCCTCGCTCCGTTTGCGATACAGTCCACTGCGCCATTTACTCCAACACATCCTAACCAGTCTGAGATGCCAGGCACGCACAGCCACAGCTAGAAAGATCACAGAGTCAGAATAGCAATATTAAGGGAAAACTATGAGTAATGAAGCTTAAAAAGGCAAAGAACCACTTAAATATGCACATATGTATGAGCTCATAATAGATTTAATTGCAGCGCCAGGCAGGTAATTAATAATGTAGCATAAAGAGGCCTGGCTCCCCTTTCTCCTGCTTCAAACACCCTGACCCCCTCACCTGTCTGTCCCTCTCTCTCCCACCTCCACGCCATAAAAAAACAGACGCAGGATGTACGAGCATCTAGGATTAACAACCACTTTTTCTGGATTGCAAGTAAACATTCCCACTCCATTTGGGTGAGATCAGAAGCATTCCTGAATGGACCCACTGTGGGGATGGCAGGTTGTAAAACACAGACGGTTCCCTCCAGATTCTCCTTAAAGACTCAGAAAACCCCATTTGTAATATGAATTGCATCATTTTATATGTTTGAATGTGTTTTGCATGTTCATTTTACTATGGTTTTAACAGAGATTATGGCATTTATTATGGGAGTTATAACTATATTGTTTTCATCCTAAGTATGCCATTCTTGGTGTCATTTAATAGTATAAATTATGATGGTCTTAGGAAAACTACCCAGACCCAGTCGACATAGAACCTGCCAATCCACAAAAGAGACTGACTGAGAGAAGCCAAGCACTCTGCTTCTCTCCCTCCTGTCAAAGCTGCGAGTTGTGACTGTGAACTCGCCCCTCCACGTGCTGCAGTTGCCTAGCAACCAACTCAAACAAACTCCACAGAGTGGCCAGTGTTTGCCTAGATCTGTGGATCGCCAAAAGCAGCTCAAATCACGCTATTGTGCGGTGTGGCTTGCTGTAGATCCGCACTAAAAGCCACTTCCACAAACTCCTCCTCACCGAGAGTACCTTGCCTGCCTGAACGCCGAAGATCCAACGGTGCCAGAAGGACGACCGAGGGCCCCAGGAGACTGACCCCAGCCCATTCTCTGCCATCGCCCCTCATCGCGCTGCCATAAAGGTACTATGGGAGTGGAGTGTTCCAAGGTCTTCTTACAATAAAATAATATAACGTTCACCTCTTTAGGTAGTAGAACCCCTCACCGTCATAATTATCCCATTTATTACCATACAAAAGCATTAACTCTGGGTATTTTCCCTTTAGGAATCCTAATCAGATTTTCCTCCTCATATATTTAAATTGGTTCAGTCACTGGTCACATTATATGCTCTCCCACACTGTTGTTAACCCTAAATCTCAAACCGTGCCTTGACTCGCCAAGCCAACTTAACTACCTGTAAGAATCCTGTCAATACTCAGGATTATGCTATTCCAATACCAACCAAGACATTTTTTATTCTTGCCATAATCCCATTTTGATATAGCCCATCATATAATCTGTGTGTGTTATTGTGAAAATAAACTTGCATTTACATGAGAGAAGTTGTTCTGTCTCTTCTGTGTGTGTAAGTCTCTTTGATATCAGAGGTCACTGAAGTCCTAAGAACTACAAGAATAGTGAATTACCGTTTGGAAATAGATTTCCAACCCATATTCGCTACAATAATTACCTTGTGGATTTTTCTTGGTTTGGCGGCAGGACACATAACTTATCCACTGACACAACGCTTTTCTCTTCAACCCAAGGATGAAGTGGAGAGAAGCCTTGGATTCTCTCTCTCTCTGAGAGCAGGCAGCTGCGTGCATTTCTTTCCACTGAAGCCATGCCTATGAGGAAAAGGACCAGTACACACATCACCACACAAAGTAAAACGGAAATTCTATGAAGATTAGTATTCATGGACAAAAAATGGCTTGACAAATAATGTTTATAACATACAATGTATGCGTGTGTTGGATCATATCTTTACCCTGCTCTGTAAAGTCAGCGCCCAGTGCTGCAGCACCTGGTCCTCTAAAGCGTTAAAGTCATGATGCTGCTGCAGCTTAGTCTGCCACAAGCTCCACGCTGAACTACATAGGTAAAAACACAACAGTTCTGAAACTAATGACAAACTCAAGTCTTTTTAGTGTAGGTCTAATTTGTTTTAAAAAATGAAGTAATCTGACAATGTTTTACCGTAGAGTTGTGAGTCTCTTCTGCCGAAGAGCAGATTCAAGCATTCTGCCCTTCATTCGCCTCGTCTCTAAGAAAACCTCCCACTTGTCCCAAACCAGACGCATCCGTTGCCCTTCAGCTGGTAAAGGAAACCAAGGGGTTAAGGACACAAATTGCTGCCGTGATATCGTAGGAATACAAAGCTCACTCTCAAAGGCATTTTTAAGTCGAAATCTCCATACCAAAGGATTGAGCAATTTGGACTTTCTTCTTCTTCTCCCTCTGCAAAGACACAAACCTTTGCCAGCTATGGAAAGTCCAGTTATAAAGGCGATACCTAAAACGTAGAAGACATAATTAACACACACACACACAACAGCCATCTTGTGTTGTGTCACCAGTACCAACGAGACTCCAGGTGCTACACACTGACTTGTAATGACACTCTGCCCGCACTGTAAGGCTCCACTCCTTCCTGGATGTCCACCACTCATCTCTCCAGGCTTCAAAGGCTCGCAGCAGGACCACACTGTCATGGTGCGACCTGGCAAATGCAATATTCTCCTAGATTAGCCCCGGCTTGGACATTCAAAACTGTCCAATATGCTGTATTTCTTTATTTCAAACATACTAATTACTACAATTCTAATTTCAACTAATTTGTCCTCCAAACAAAGTAAAACAACTTGTTACCTGGCTTTATGAGGATGAACTCGGCCAAAAGTATTCTGCATCCATATCTTCAGGAACTTCCTTGCCAGGTGCCTGCAGTGGTTGAGAAAATTAGACAATGATGAACTAGGTAGCTGAAGTACAAGTGCAATAATGAATGAGTGTTTTAGCACCTTATTCTCAGCTCCTTGAGTCTTCCACCTTTGTTCCAGCTGTACCCAACTCTATAGGGAACCTTTCGGGCGTGAACTTTGCGTGCATTTTTTATTTCACCGCCGGATCTAACAGTACTTGCTCGTGGTTTCAGTGGATCTGGCTTTCTAGTGTTAGTTTGCATTGTATTAATTCAAGCAAATCGTATGACCTAAGCTACAGTCCGTTTGGTTCAACTGAGACTCAGCAGTGACAAACTCACTTTTGCAATAAAAGAAACGGTGCGTTTTGACAGCGTGAAACACTTTCCCGTCCTACGTATGATGACAAACTTACTATCATACGAACGAAATTGTTTGGGTAACCAAGTGCCGCGCGTTGTTTTTCACGTCAAGTGCACGCGGAAGTGCTGGGAACAGTTCCAGAGATCCTGTTGTTTGTGTTTTCTGTACATGGATGTATACCGTACAGTGTCCAACAAACGTGGAACGCGCCCACGGTCCTTCCACAATCATGGCTGCGCGCGATGTCAGTCCTGGACAGCCCGCACGGGCGGGGCCTCGCATTTATACTGGGAGGCGTCTATGCAGAGGACTGTATAATAGAAATCGAGCAAACCCAAAGACAACGAATAGCTACCCCAGATAATGCCTGTTGAGCTCATCCAAGTTAAGTATAAGTTATTTAGCTACACGGCAGCATGGATATATGCGACAATTTATATTGTTGCAGATATATGTCTTACTAGCTATTATGTTAACTCCATTATTATTTTTTAAATCTAAAATTTGATTGTCACGTGGTTGATGGACACCAGACCATTTTAAATTCTAGAAAGGCGCGACGGGCACTATGTAATCCTTCCTAGGACCTTCTTAAAGCGGTGGTCAGAGGAAAATCGCTGCTACGACTTAGAAAACAGAGCAGACATTTATTTGAGATTACACAGTCTCGGCACGAATTGGTTTGTTATTTGGATCAGTGTTATTGTGTTTAGTTACCTCAGTACAGCGTTCATTTGTTGAAATTACTCCAGCTGCCCAACTGGTTTAGAATCTCGTACTTGCTGGGTGGGCATTATCCCCAGTCCCCAGCTAGTTAGCTAGCTAGCTAAAGGAGCTAGATTAGCTAGCTAGCTAGCTAACTAACGTTAACTGCTACTTCACGGCCGGCAGCAAACGATATTCCCAACAGCATTCAAAGTCAGTAAGTTGTTCAGTTGTTTTTATAACTATTCCAGCCAGTCACATTTGTAGACCTTGTCGATACCACGATTTACGTTTATTTCTATAGTTTAGCTGTTCATCAATCTCTGGGTAACGTGTACGCTTGTGTTTTGCAGAAGCTTAGTGAAGAAAGGATGGCATAGGTGGCTTAATCTAATGGGAAAACCTTGATCAGTCCATAGTTAAAGTCTATAAATGACGGATAAATATGAGGGAGTGACTGCAGAGTTTTTCACATGCGCTTCATGTACAATAGACGCTACAGGCAATTTGCCAATTAGGTAATTTAGCATAATTGATATGTCGCGTCTCACCTCGGCACTCTCCGGCCGTTATCAATCAAGTAGCTAATTGGGTAGCATTGTTTGCTGAAAATGCCCTCATACACCTCGACGCTGCAGCCAGGTCAAGTTGGTAATTGTTTTTGTTTTTAAATTTCCCATGCGCAAACAATTACTCCTCAAAAATATCAGTTTTTTCCCGTAGGCTCTGGAAAACAGTGGGAGGATGTCCTATTGCTCCAATATGTAACGAATACCTACACCTGAGATAAATGGTTACACTACGACAGACGGAGGACTATTAAGGGATCAAATTAGGGCTAAAGGAACTTTATTTTGTAAGGTGTGGAGGGATAAAAGGCCCTAATGTTACTCCCCCATCTGTAGGCATGGCTGGGAGCCAGTGATCAACATCAATGAAGGCAATCAAGTACTATTTAAGACAACATAGACAAGACTGATCAAATGAAAACATCTTGAACACTTACATTCATTCTCTATCATTTAAAAAATGTGTCAATTAATAAGTGTATTTCCAACAGGAATAGTGTCACCGTTGGGATAGAAGCTGTGCATTTGTTTGGTCTCTTGAATCAATCATGGAGAACGGTGCTTGCGTTGAACAGAAGAATAGTGGCGATGCTGTGGGCCAAGTGAAGGAACCGGCAGCAGCCACAACTCCTTACAGATACACCAAGGTGATGAGAAGCACTAACGATAAGATAATATCAAGGCTAGATTGTTTCACAGAGTTTAACTGAGCACTACTTACCATTATAAATTATTTTACAGGATGAACTTCTGGAAATAAAACGATTGCCTTGCTCCAATGAAAGGCCAGAATGTCTCTCAGAAAAATATGACAGGTAAGTGATTTCCTAGGATGTGGAAAATCCACCCCACATTAACCAAGAATCTCCTAAAGCTAGAAACAACGGGACCAAAACTAATCTTGTGAAATGAGACTGCCTGGATGTGCCCCATATAAAAAAAAAAAGAAACCAACTTTGTGGGTACTCTTGACCGTAAGTAGGTTGACTTTCTGAGGAGATAGGTATGTTTTCCTTGAATTCATGCTTATGAGTGAAAAAGCTCAGGTAAATATTCACTCTACAAAATCAATGTCTTATTCATTGGCAGTGCTTAAACGTGTGCTGGAAGACCAAACCTGCAGGAGGTTAATAGATTTTAATTGTAAAATTTTGAGTCTTTGAGCTGGGAAAGTATTTTAAATTTGATATGGAGGGATGGTATGGATGGATTCTTGAAAATCTTTGGACTCAATAGAAATAGGTTGTTTTGTTGGCTAAAAGCCTTCAACAAACAAGCATTGTAGTTGTTGACAGTTAGATTGTGTAAAAGTGTACTGTCTGTGTAAGGAGCAGAAAGACACACTCAACCTCCTCATATCTCTGAAGTTCACTCCACAGGTCTGCATAGGGTACAGATCAAAGTATGCATCAATTAAGGCTTTTTGTCCAGTTGTATATGTGCTGTTGGAATTTTGTGAAATGGATGTAGAATCAAATGCATTTATTCAAAAGTCACTTGATGTTCCAGATATTATAAGCTATAGCTAGTTGGCTAAAATACTTTGTTGAGTTGTAAAGGATGCAATGAAAAGCATTGCAATTGGGTTACCTAGACACTAGCCTGAACGGTCTCGCTGTCATTCATGTTGAGCCCAAACGCAATCCATTCAGAACCTTGGATTAAATCTGCGGCAAGAAGCGTCTGGTTAAAGAGTAAAGGGCTGGCCCCACAGGATCAGATAAAGATAAAAAGAAAGATTTATCGTTGGCGAGCGTCCCCACTGAAAACGATAAATCGTTAACTGCATAGAACTGGAATACATGTATTCTAGTTCTAGGGTTTGATACACCTGTCAATCAACATATTCACGGATCACCGAGCAGCGCTAAGCACCCCTTCTGCAAAATATACTGTAGTGAGTGGATAATGAGTTTGCATTTGTACGTTTGGTATCGGATCTGCGGCTGCCCCCCCGTGCCAATTAAATTCCCGTCCGTTTGATTTGTTCTGGCGCCGACCCTGTTTGAAACATGATTTTAACCACAACCCTGCCCCTGTCAACACCTGTCTCCCCTCCTGTCTGTCCCTGAACTCACCATGCCGTTGGAGCAGTTGGGCCGGGGGCTGGACGCATCTGAGTCCCCGCTGTAGTGCTCCAGCACCGGGTAGTACTCTAGTACTCTAAACCCTAGATTTTATCGTTGGAGAATATCGCTCTGGGTTTGATCTGAATTTTTGTTACCTTTATCGTTATGGATCTTTTTAGCTTTAACATTGGCAGTGGGAACGCTGCCGTCCAGATGAATACAGAACGATATTTTTTTATCTTTAGCTTTATCTGATCCTGTGGGGCTTGCCCTTAAGACTGGTTCTGATGTGATGGCTTCCTCCAAAAGCATATGCAAAACATATAGATGTAATAAATGTACATATGTTTTGTATATGTATTTTGTAACATCAAAATATGAGTGATATGCGGAACAAAAACAAATAGCCTTGTATGGCACAGTGTTATGACCTTGTATATTAGAGTTTGGTCTGTATCACTTATTTTCAATTTTGGTCTAAGTGAGTTCATTTTCTGAGACATTCAAAGTGGATTTTAACAACAAAAGTGAACTTTTGAGTGTATTTTTCACATCTATCTTTTGTATATACTCAAGGAAGCAATCGCTTCAGAAGCAGTCTTTGACCAGCTGCTTCGTGCCACACTATGTGGTCAACATTTCCTTCCTGCATTCAGACTCGAGATGCAAATGAATGACAGCGTTTTGAGGACATTCGGGCTACTCGGACACCTGCTGATGAATATTTTGATATATCTGTCATTGTAGCGACCTTCCAAGACAGCTTGTTTGAAATACCAAGCTAGCTTGCTTATGTCGGAGTCTGATTTTTGCCTCACCTGACGGCTGTTTAATCATCAGTACTTGCAAGCAACTTATCTACAAGCAACATTTTGCATGTGAATTGAGTTGCTGTATGCGCAAAATGATTTAATTATCAAAATCTCCATCTTCTATGGATGATAGCCAAATTATTTTATAAGATGTTAGTATTATTCAGTATCACATTTTTAAAGTTTTGCCTCCCCATTTTCATCCATGGTTTTTGGGATCATTATAGTATCCTACTTGTCTTGTGAATTTTCTCTGTAAACTTGTTGATTGTGTCTTTAATTGTGGGTTTAAATGGTATTTTGATTCAGTGATGGTGTCTGGGACCCCGAGAAGTGGCATGCCTCACTGTATCCCACCTCAGAACGCAGCTCTCCAGTGGAAGGTTTTAAGAAGGACTATGTGGATGATAGAGTTCCTTTGAAACGTAGAATTCCAGGTAAATGGCTATTTACAGGGGCCCAGTCCATAACTGTATAACTCTTTGCCCCACTAGTGTCCTTATTTACATTTAAACCAAAACATGGCTCACAAGATATGTTGTGGTCTGTAGGAGGATGTTCGTGCTACGAGTAGGGCTATTGACAAGTCATGAAGCAGTGAAAATATAATGTAGCAACAAGTTTCTGTTAATGTAACAACTTAAGCAACCACTGAATATGCAGCAGTTCTGGATTTGGCCTAAGCATATGATTATATGTGGACCTCATAATATTGTTTTTATTGTGATGCATATGTTGATAACAACAGTGTACGTGTTCTAAGAGTGCACTGAAATAGAATTTCTTCTTAGAAAATTACAAGATCATCCTTTACATTAGGTTTATACCGGAGTGTTGCTTGGTACATTGTGATTGTGGGTGTAGTCAGTGATTTGTACTCTAAATATCTGATACCTGATGAAGGTCGCATGACGGAAACATGTCTTTGAATAAAGCTCTTGTAATTGAAGACTGTGTGTGGGAGTCTACAGATTTAGATTTTACTCTAAATATCTGACACACAGCATTTTATTCTGTTGCGTTGCTCGCAGATCCTCGTGAGCGACTAAAGGAGGATGATCTGGATGTCATACTCAGCCCACAGCGGCGTAGCTTTGGAGGTGGCTGTCAGGGCAACGCTGCACCTGCTCCCCACACCCGTCGCCCCATCAGCCCCTTGGAGAATAAGGAGAATGAGAGTCTCCGTCTAGGAGGGGCACGCAGAATTGGCAGTGGCCGCATCATTGCAGCCCGAGCCTTTGAGAGAGAAACCCGTGTGGAGAAAGAGAGGGAGCGCGAGAGAGATTTCAAGGATAAGAGATTCAGGGTTGGTATATGTTGCCTCATTGCTTTCAGTCCATCCAGAAAGCATTTCCCTCAGTGTTTTAGATGGTGAGGTATTAAACGCAGAAGTTGGCATTTGTTAGTAATACTAATGCAAGTCGGAAACTTTTGCTTACAATATCACAGTAACTAAAACACTGATGCAAACTGAAAGGAGTCCCTCTTCATGATATATCAGGCAAGCTTCTTACAAACCTGAAATGACAATACAAGTTTACATCAAGATGTTCCCATCTGTTTAATGTACTTTTCAGCAGTATTTGAAGATCTTCTCAAACATTTTGCCAATGCAGTGACATTTAGTCTGTCTTGCCTCCATCCTTTGCAGCGAGATTTTGGTGACAAACGTGTGTTCAGTGAAAGGAGAAGGAATGACTCTTATGCAGAGGAGGAACCAGAGTGGTTCTCTGGAGGTCCTACAAGCCAGTCTGAGACAATTGAGCTCATTGGATTTGACGACAAGATCCTGGAGGATGATAAGCGCAGGTCCAAGCGATCAAGGAAGCGGACAGATTCTGTGAAAGAAGGTATGTCGAAGCTGTGTTCCAAAATTAGTTAGAATTAGTCTGAATTTCAGCAACATGTCCATGTTGACCTATTTAATGGTTGTCTAATCATTCATCATCAATTGGCTTAGTGTTATTTCTATCACTATAGGGATGCATAAGATGGGGATTTTATCTGACGTTATTGTTTATTTGTATTGTAGTAATTTGTTTCTATGTGCAGCGGTGGAATGTAATGGTGGACAGGCCGAGGAGCAAGATGTGGTCAGAGACTCTACAGCTGATCAGGAGGTTCCACACTCTGACGTTCTGCCAGAGCAGTCAGCTGGAGACTTTGACTTCAACGAGTTCTTCAATCTGGAGAAGACTATGCCAGGATTGGCCTCTGTAAGTCCTGGGGTGCACTGTAAGGTGTTTTTTGGGCTAAAGGTGTGCACATCAGGGGTGGTGTCTTCATTCACAAGTTGTAAAAGCATATCGGTGTGATTGTAATGCAGTACACTTAAGCTAAACAGTAGAGGTCTTCAGGTGTATCTGCCCCCCACCTCCTTTATTTATGCAAGTGTTGAAGAATTTATCATAAAACTGAGATGTTCTGTTGCTTGCTGTCAGTTGTCCAGCACCTTTTAAAACTTGGATACATGCCAAGACCTTCGTCTCAGGTCTGCAGGAACATGCTGGCAATATTTAGATTAGATAATTACATGGTCTGCTCATATCTAGGTTCATGCTTTATCAAAACAAACTGCCTTTTTGGATCCATGTAAGAAGGTCACAGATCCTTTATTTTAGGTAGAAGATTTTGAATATGTGAATACCTCTACTGCACAGGCTTGATCCCACTGAAGTTGAGTGAATTTGATCTGTGGTGGTGGTATTGTCACTGGTGCACTTTCTAAACATTTGGCGAAGAAAGGTATAAAAGGTATTGGGTTTCAGACTTTAATGCAGCAATCCAAATTTATGCCCATCATTATTGCCACATTAGTGAACGAGGCACAAACTGAATGAGAAAGTTGAGTACAGACTGGTTTATGGCATTAAGTCAACACGAGGCCAACCAGCAATGCATCCAATGAAACTGTCCTCAATCTTCCAGCACATTTTGTGCTAAACCAATGGAAATCACTCCAAACGTAAGTGCCACCTTTGTCCTCACACCCTTCGGTCTCCCATTTTTGGGTTGCCCACTCTGTCTCACAAACCCCTGTTTGTGTCTTGCAGATGATAGAGGACGTTTTGGGGGATGGCCCTGTATCGGCTAGCCGCTTCAGTCAATGGTTCTCCAGCAACCTGAGCCCTTCAGGCAGCCGTTCCAGCAGTCTACGGTCCACTCCCCATGAGGAGCTAGAAAGACTAGCAGGTAAATGCAGTGTGTCTTTAACTGTACGGTCCAAATGCTTTGAACCAGTTGGAGTGGTAAAGGATAATGTGCTGGTTTTGTTGAATTTAGGGCTGAACGATATATCGTTTCAACATCGACATCACGATGTGCACATGTGCAATTGTGACATCGTGAAGGGTGCTATGTAAGGTAAAAAGTCTGGTTAAATGGTTTCTCAGTTAAGCAGGCGCTTAAAGCATCATTCAAGTTTTGTAGAGGTTTGGGTTGTGTAGTTACCTTGACATGATGCATCTCCAAATATTGGCGAGATATCTTCAATAGTTGCTCCGTAGCTTCAAACCTGATAATCCACTTTTGTTTCTCTCCCCCATACACATGCATTGCACGGCGAAACAGGTCTCAAAGTCACACTTCTAGCACACAAACGAACGCGAACAAAGCAGATTCTGCCATTGTATAAAAGAACAAAACCGGATTTCGCGTTTTTTGGAAATAAAAAGGTCAAATTCATGTTGATTTTACTATTTGAATTAGGAAGATGATACGGTAGTTAGCTTCCGGGACAGAATCACCGTGTTTGTGCGTGTAAGAAACGGCCTGCTGATTGGTCCAAATGTCCACACCAACTCCTGAAGCCAGCTGAATAGGGGATGAAGAAAATGGTACCTTTACCAATCATTGTAAACAAATGCTGAATCAGGTTTGCTTCTTTTATACAATGGCAGAATCCACTTTGTTCGCGTTCGTTTGTGTGC
>OMLI01030653.1:0-24387 GCA_900302605.1 Rondeletia loricata | reverse complement strand
AGGGCTGTCCAGCCAAAAAGCACAGCAGAGGATGTTCTTTCTGTGGCAGTTGAAGAAGTTCAACCTGCCAAAGACGATGATGGTGCACTTCTACAATGCCATCATCGAGTCCATCCTCACCTCCTCCATCACCATCTGGTACGCTGCTGCCACCGCCAAGGACAAGGGCGTATCATCCATATGATACGCATCCTGATGCGTATCATCCGCTCAGCAGAGAGGGTGATTGGTTGCAATCTGCCATCTCTCCAGGACCTGTATGCCTCCAGGACCCGGAGGCGTGCAGGAAAGATTGTGGCCGACCCCTCTCACCCCGGACACAAACTGTTTGAAACATTTCCCTCTGGCAGGAGGCTGCGGTCCATCAGGACCAAAACCTCTCGCCACAAAAACAGTTTCTTTCCTTCTGCAGCTAGCCTCATCAACAACACCCAGGACCCCCACTGACACAGACTCCTATCCCGCCCCCATAGACACGACACCGCCATCTGGAGTATTGAAAAGGGGACAGCTAGTAATGTATATATCCAAATCAGCACATTCTGCACAATATTTATGAGAGGAAACCCCTACCAAAATATGAAATATTTTCCATATCTATAAATATAAGTAGATGTAAATACAGTATATATATATATAAAACGTTTTTTTTACAATGCACATCTTTACACCGGGCACTTTCTGTACATAGTTATGGCCTCCTTTAGACACGTGAATACGATGCACATTTGCACATTATGTATATTGCTGTCAATTCCCATATCCCTCATGTTACATAATGCATATTGATATCGTATATTTTTTTATAATGTTATATTTACATCTACTTATATTTATAGATATGGAAAATATTTCATATTTTGGTAGGGTTTTCCTCTCATAAATATTGTGCACTCATTTCTTCTTTGCCTCAATAAGTCCTACTCACATATGTTTATGTAACCCCAATTTGCTGTTTTCTTATTTATATTCTCTACTCTTTCCCTGCAGCAACCCAATTAGCCTTAAAAAATGTGTGCCTGTGTCTCCAGGTTCATTTGGCTTTTTATGTAATCTTAGTTGGATAAAAGGTAACTAGTGAGTCCTCGCCTAATTTGAATGTTCTGAAAGCATTATTTTGTGTTTGTGGTTACTTGGTTGTTGTGTTGTGTTGTGAATGTGCTCCTTACACTGTAGTGTGGCCAGGGCCTCCTCATCGTTGTTGACTATGATGGTCTGCTGGGAGGGGGAGGCATGGCTCTTGCGGGTGGGGTGATCCTGGCTGTGCAGCCGCTCCATGTGGAACTTCAGATGGCCGTTACGATTAAACCTGAGACGGTGGACGGAAAACCATCAGTATAGCATCACTCATAGCCACTTTGTGGCCTCATGCAGATTTTGTATAAGGGCTCATAAAGTTTAGTTAGGAATTTTAAGGCTTGTGGTAATTCAAATGACATTCAGTCCCACCTTTGTCCACACAGTTTGCAAGAAAAGGGTTTCTCATTGGTGTGGGTCATCATGTGTCGACGCAGGTCTTTCTTGTTCTTGGAGGCAAAACTGCAGTTGGGACACTTGTGAGGGCGAAGGTAAGAATGTAGCCCCATGTGGGCCTAAAACAAAAACAAAAACGTTCACATTTTATTTGTCAAGTTGTCAAATATTCACATGTGAATGCGACTACTGTCCCCCGTGGGCAACCGTAGGTGATTCATGGGAGCATATGACTGGGTGATTCTTTCCAGTGCTTTCTTGGGACGAGAAAAATGGAGCGATCTTTGATCAGAAAACAACTGAGCATGTGGCCTGAAGCAGTAGAAAATGTTGGCACCACGCAGCCAGTAGTAGAGGAAAATGCCGGCTCCATACATACCACTGCGTCAACAAAAAAACAACAACCATCAATATTGTAAAATTTGTAAGGCTTGCCACGGGTTTCCAGCAGTGGGAAATTATGATTTACAATCAAACAAATATTAATGGTAAAGTGTTTAAAGTGTGTTAAAGTTTTTATTTGCCAATATGCAAGGCAAATGTATTATTTCATAGTTCAATAAAATTACCCCAGAAATGCCCCTTAAAAAATCTAATCAAATCTAAGGTTTATTAGTTAATTTCTTACACTGATATCAACAAATGCTTTAGGGTTTGTTAGACTTGTGTGGTTACAGTCAGTGATGATAATCAAAGCTGTATGTGCATTTGAGTGGGACGCTACTGGAGAGTTCTAGAGAGGCTCACCTTGACGTCGGGCCAGGAGGTAGCGGTGAAGTCACAGTCAGGACACTTGAAGGTGTTGGGGTCCAAGTGTGCCCTCTTGTGGTTCTCCATGTCAGAGCGGCCGTGGAAAGACTCCATGCAGATGCGGCAGGAGAACCTCTTGGCGCCGACACCGGGGGAGCTCGCCACAGAGGGAGAGGCTGGTGCTTCACTGCTCAGCTGATAGTAGACAGACAATACAGTCAGAGGGGAGCGATACTGGAGAGAGATCTTACATGCTAACTCTTAAAAACGTATGAACTTCCAGTTACCTCCACCTGCTGTAAAACACCATCAGCCAGTGCCGAGGTAAGGTAGTACTTGTCACTTTTCACGCTCTCTGATCCAGAGACTTCAACAGTCTGGGAAGGACTGCTCTCACCACTGCTGCAAACACAACATTGATATGACATTGGACACTGTTGAGATGTCATAACGGAGAAAAACGGATGGTCAGAAAGTCCCACAATCAATCTCATTCTAACACAGACTATATTTATATATCTGGTACCAGCCATGTACTCCAAGTATAATACCATACCAGGGGAATCAGAGTGTGTTACCTGTACCCAGGGCTGTGGATCTCCTCAGCGGCCTGCTCCACCACACTGAATTCCCCTCCTCCCTCGTAGGTCTCGATGGCGATCTGGGTGAGCTCTCCTGTTTCAGAGGTGGCTGCCTCGTAGGCCTCCTGGACCACCGTCTCGCCGTTCTCAGACACGTGGAAGGTCACCACCTTTTGGGACTGGCCCGGTGCTGAGGTCACCTCACTCCACGTGCCCCCCTCCAGAATCTTGCCATCTGACTTCAGCACTGCCACCTGAGGAGCACACTTAGGCCATGTTCAGACTATTTAGCTTTTTTCTAACTGCCAGCACCTTGTTTTACATTACAGAAAGCGGCCACTTTGGAATAAGTGCTGCCCCTGGCTGCTTTTTAGGTAGAGCAGAAGTTTTTGAGGAGCAATAGCACCTACCTGTAAGGAGTTTCCAACCAATTCTCGGGCATTGCTCATATTCAACAGCAGGTCAAGGGCATTCTGGGCTGACAGGTCAGTGGATTCAGCTGAGGAGGACATGGAGAAAAGGTAAATTAAGATGAGAGAAGTCACAAGAAATAACAGTGTCTTTTGTGGAGGTGTCACTGACCTTGTTCATAGATAATGGTGGTGTTTCCCAATGCATCCTGGGAGACTGTAGCATTCTCCATACCCTGAATGGCTTGTAGTGTCACAGGATCCACTGTAACCTAATGAAGGAGTGCAAAAACAGTTATAAACAGTCTCCCAACACCACAAACTGTAACACACGTTTAATTTAACTGGTCTTAATCTTTATTGGCCTTGAGATAAAGAACAGACTGTATTACTGAAACACATAATCCTCTAATAGACTCACAATGGTGTTCTGCAGGCCCTGTGTGTCGTCGTGTTGATGTTTGAGCTCCTCTATCTGCTGCAGGGTGAAGAAGGGTCTGCGGTGCCTCCTGACCGGCTCCTCGGGGTGGGCCACGCTCCACTCCTCAAAGGCCTCTGGGTGGCGGCACTGCACATGCAGACGGAGGTTCTTCCTGTGCTTGGTCATGAAGTGGCACATATCACAGGAGAAGGGCTTCTCTCCTGTGGAGGTCACAAGTGTATAACACAGTGTTAGTGGTTATTTGCATTGTCGTAGTACTGTAAAAGACACTGAAGTTGTCAGAACAAGAAGTAGAGAAGAAGCAACACATTTTTAACGAGTGGGCGATATTCGATACCGCAGAAAATATCACGATATTCACGAAATATCAATTTAAATAAACTTCACGAAAGCCATTCTGGCACACTGACCGGTGTGCTTGATGGCCAGATGGGAGACCAGGAACTCTTCCTTGGAAGTGGAGTATTTACAGTAGTCACACTTGAAGGGCCTGTCGTTGGTATGCGACAGCTGATGGTTGAGCAGCAGCTTCTTGTTGTCACAAGTATAGTCGCAGAACTCACACTTGAACCTGGCACATGCACATTCGGGAGTAATACATTATTACAATATAATGCCAACACCAAACAGAATGACCAACATTGATTCATTGATGCATGTTCTACTCTACATTTCTAACCTACGCATTCTGTAACATTCAATTTTTGGAATATGGACTTTAAAGCTGGTTGACTGTATTGATAATGGTACACGACAACGTTTCTAAAAGGGGTGGAGAGGGAACGTTTTGAATACTGACTTGCTGTCTCCAAGACTTGTGATGTGGGTCAGTAGGTGCATTTTGAATGTGTAGCGCTTCTTGAAGGATTTGCCACACTGTAAAGACAGAAAGGTAGCAGCAACAAGAGATTAGGAGACAGGAACTACAAACTAGAGCCACCCATAAGAATAATTTGTGCATTCACAGTCCTGTACAGTAATTTGGATAAAATAATCCACTAAATGTCATATATAACAATGTCTATTAAAAATACTACATGCAGTTTTTTCAGGATTTTTACATTAATATATTGCTGTGAAATTAGTTGTAATAACACATTCTAATGCTAACAAAATCATGAAACAAAGCCTCAATGATCTGCTTTATGCATTCATTTGGTCCAGTTTGGTAGTTCATTGGCTCAGTTACCTAAGACATTTAAGAAAACCCTTCCGGTAGACTGGTAAATTATGCATCCAAAGACCCAGGAAGAGGAAATAACACAAGCATCTTACAGGGGTAATAGAACGTAGCCCCCCAAATCATTGTAACAACTGATTTTCACAAGGATGTACTCAAAGAAAATTCTACATTGGTTATCTGTAACCAACCATTCTGTACACTAGAGATATTACAGTGCAAAAGTGCACAACATGGGCCTGACATGTCGTGGTTTCGACAGCCGTGCCACTATACTGGAAAAAACCAAAAGATTGTAACATTATTGCCTCTTCCTCCCTGACACCCTCACAATCCTGACTCTTTATTGTATGATTTGAGCACCCTATCCCCACTCAGAAAATAGGCACTCTCTTCGTTTTGTTTTTGTCAGGGCGAAACAGGTGATAACATTACAATCTCTCCTTTTGTTGTCACTCCTTCAACATGGTGGCATGTCCCTCGTAACCATTGGAAACCACTCTCAAAACATTTTGTCCACTCATATTTAAAGAAGTGTTCCTGATTTGTATCATCTTTGTCATCTGACCTTATCACACATGTGTGGTTTCTCTGCGCTGTGGGTCTTCATGTGCTGGGTCAGTCTCTTTTGCATGGGGTAAACCCTATGGCAGACAGGGCAAGGGAACTGGGAGACCTTGGGTACCTGCAAGAGGCAGTATGAAAGGCTCGCTGACTACTCCAGTTACCCAGAGGACAGTGGCAGCCAACCCAAACAGAAATAAATGGACTGCAGTGCTTCTGCTACAGCATGAAAGATGCATAAAGATGCATAACTGACTACTCAGCATTTTATTATTTTGAGACTATAGCATGGGAATGCTAATTGGCAATCAAAATATGGAAAGGCTGTAAATCTTACCAACTCTGTCTTTCTTTTCCTGGGGGATGGAAGAAAAATGAATTAGTAACAATATCTAAAGACTCATTTTCTGCATTAGAAGTCATCCACAGCTGGTGTATATGTCGTTCGAGGCACTTACTTCTCTTTGTTGTGGACTGCTGAGTGGCGGATGACATCCTTCCTGTAGACACTGCTGTAATCACACTCCTCACACTTGAATGGCTTGGTGCCCTCGTGATTGAACATGTGCTCCTGCAATACATCACCCAAGACGTTTAAGACACTGTAGAAACATGTGACTGTAAGTAAATTGAGGTCATCTGAATGTCGCGACCTGTTTTGCTGTAACTGACCTTGAGCGAGGACCAGCGTTTGCAGCGGTAGTTGCACTGGAGGCACTTGAAGAGCTCTGGGTCATTTCCCTCATGGGAATCCACATGGAAGCGCAAGTCTTCTTGAGAGAGGAAGCGCGAGCCACAGATCCAGCAGTTGTGAGGCCTCAGGAGTGGTTTGAGGGATTTATAGTATCGACTGGAGGATAATGAACAGGAGACAGCAATGAGCTTGTTGTGAAAGCTATTAGATAGTATGTATAACACAATTGTGTTGAATAACTGGATCCTTACTTGCGATTTATATACTTCTTATACTTCTTGCGAAGGAACCGCTTGGAGGGTCGGCCTCGTTTCCTCGGGAAGAACGCCTCCTCTGTCCCTATGTTTGATGAAGGGTCTTTGTTCTCAGAGTCTGATTGGCTTATTGCTGCCTCAGCAGTGTCTCCATTGGGCAAGGAAGCAGGACCATTGCCTAACCCAGAAGAACTTGCCTCCTCAGGTGCACTAGTATCTGCACTCACCCTGGGCTTCTTAGCAGCACTCTCTGCTTCTGTAACAAACACAAAAGAAGAGTGAGGTAACACAGTAACCTAAAATGTAGGCTTTATAAAGATGCAAATAATAGCATTTTTACAGCTACTGTACAGTGCCAGACTGGCTATTGTTTTTGCTCTGTCTAAACCAACCTTTGCTGCTGTAGCCTTCATCCATGAGGCTGTACTTCCTGGGGCGGCCAACCTTGCGGCGAGGACGCCGCTGAGAGGAGGAGGAGATGGGAGGAGGGGGCTTCCTCAGAATGGCTGGTGGTCTTCCCCTGGAATCCTCATCTGCTGGGTTATAGTCACTGTCCTCTGGGGATAAGCAGAAAAGTGGAGAGAGGAATATGTGAATATGATTAATTATACTGTGAGTGGGTAAGTGAGTGAGCAACTGATTGACTGAGTATATGTTTATGAATTGTTTCCCAAGAGATCTGCTCGGAGGTTTAATGAAAATGACTGAATCCTCCACTGACCTTCTGGGTCATCAATAGCCCCAGCATCCACAACGTCATCCTCCTCTTCCTCTGCTTGATGGGGCACGGCTTCAGCCTTCACCTTTGCGGCCTTCCTCTCCTCTGCTGCCTTCAGCTCTGTCTGACGACGGGCCAGCGTCTCACTTTTAGGGGGCCGTCCGCGCCCACGCTTCTTCTGAGATTCCCCTGAACACACAACATTGTAAAACAAACAATAAGCACACCACTTACACTGGCCAAATAATATGTCACTCTGATCCATAATCCACTGTAGTACCCTACCTGCGGGTCTGAAGTGCCTATCTCTCATGTGGTTAATGAGGGTGTCTTTCGAGGCACTCTTGTATGGACACATCTTGCACTTGAACTGTTGTACAATCACTACCTCCATCATCTCTTCCAATTCAGCCAGGTTAGGGGGTCGACCTCCACAGCCTTCTGCCACCGTTGACGTCCCTGACTCCCCCACCAGCCCAGCCTCATCCTGAGGCCCCTGGGACCCCTGGGGCTCCTCTTGGCTGGGAGAGCACTGTGGGGCCGGCTCTGGATTGGAGGTGTACGTCCCACTGCTGCTGATATAGGGCCCAGGCTGGCTCTCGCTGCACTCCAAGGCCTCAGGGAGCCCAGCTGAACCTGCTGTGTCTGCCAGAGGGTGGTCTGATGAGGAGCTTTCATCGGCATAGAGAGAGGCCTCAGGGCCATTGCTGCTTTCCATGTAACAGGAGTGCTGGGGCTGCTGCTGGGAGTGCTGCGGCTGGTCTGGGTCCTGGTTCTGCTCATCATCTTCATCATCGTCCCTAGCCTGGTATTGAGAACAACCTGGCTGCTCAGAGTCTGCAGCCGCCACACACTCCCCACCATACTGAGCCCCATACTGCCGACTTGTCTGGGAGCGGTGGTCTGCGCTACTGTCAATGTAGCTGCGTGAATGATGAGGCTGCTCTCCATCGTCCATTGCACACTCGAGGTACCCCGCACTGCACTCCACCACATAGTGACCTCGGCTGGTAGGGTTTGAGTCTGCCCCACTGCACTCAACATATCCAGGCAGGTCCTGGTCACTGTTATCCCCACTGTAGTCAGGGAAGCCGGACTGGGAGCGTGTCTGGTCGGGCTCCTCTCCAGAACACTCCACGTAGGAAGATGAGGACTCCCCAGTCTGGTCTGGACCATCTGCACTGCAGTCCATGTACTGGGAGCGATGGGAGTGCTGGGGCTGGTCAGGCTGACTGCTGCTGTCCTCTGGGTAACCTGAGTGTCCTGGCTGATCGTCTGGGTCCAGGCTGCCCTGCAGGTCTCCCTGGTCCAGACAGGTGGATGTAGGGCCCTCTCCAAGAGCTTCAATGGCTATACGACTGGACAGGGCTGAGGATGACATACGGGCTACCATAGGAGCACCTATAGCAGACAAAAATATATAGGCGAGTTATACACAATTCATTAAAAAGGGTTCCCATACTTATTTGTGGGTTATCAACTTCAGTGGCTTTTAAATTACTTTCAAATCCTTGTTTGGTCAAGGGGCCCCACGCCCCTACAGGGAACTAAAGCATTTTATACCTGTAATCTAGAGCCTTCTATTTCATATAATGTTCATTGCAATTGAATACCAAATAATGATTTTGGATGCAATACTTTGCTGTAAATTCAAACAATTTCATTGATTTTCCAAAAATGGTGCTAAGATTTTCAAAGGCCATTGTATCCATGATAAGATAAATGGATTGAAGGAACAATCAGTGAGCAGTAACCACAAGGATGCTTACCGTCATCTGGTCCTTGTAATATCAGATACTGGGTTGTTTCTGCACCCCCATCTTCTGCACTGGTAACAGCTATGCAACCTAAAGGACAGACAGTAGAGAGGATCACATGTCTACTCAAAATACTCAGCTGCTACTCTATGGCAAACTAATCAAAATGACAGAAGCTTAAAGCTCTGCAGCATATGACACTACAGAAAGTGGAATATCCACGGAACACTAATACACTTCTCAGCTCTCTTTCTTGTCCTATACCATTCATGATGTCAGGGCCGATGGTGGACTCTATGATCTTGTCTATGGCAGACCCCAGGTCTGAGGAGGTAGAAGCGGTTGAGTCAGACACCATCATGGTTCCTTCAGACACGGCACTGGAGTGGACCAGCACTTGGGCTGACTCAGACACCAGCACCGACTGAGTCACTGTGGAGACGCTGGACACACTGGTGGACTGGGCCACCGAGGAGGAGTCTGGGAGGTGGACCGATGAAACTCTGACGTCTGTACTGGAGCTGGTCTCTGGGATGAACACCTGGGGGGAAGGGAAAGGACATGAGATGCTTAGAGATGAGTTTTACTAACTTCAAATGATGGTGATATCAACAAACTACTGCTATGACACAAGCCTAACTGCTATATCAGTTGTTGCTGTAATGTAATAGCCTTTAGTATGTTGTCGTTTTCTCCTACACATTAAATAACTTACCATGAGTCCCTCTGAGCTCTGTCCCACGTGGCAGTCTGACTCTGGGGCCTGTGCATGCGGGGCAGCAGCATCACTGCTGTCAGCAGACATGGCCTCTGATGATTCCATGCCCATGCCGCTTTCAGAGGGCTCCTCCATCCCTGAGGGGCCTGCATCACTGCTGCTCTCCACCTCAATTTCCTCCGAATCCATTACTATCCATAGAATAGACAGCAAACACGTAAAACACCTGGTCAACCTCTAATTTGAAGTGTGAGTCATCCTTAAAGCATGCATTCTGCACTATAGCAAGTTATCTCATTGTGTTTAAAGGGGCACACCACTGCATTTCCTTGTTACTTGTATGCCCTAGGACAGCTCTTTCTCTATTTGTGAGCATCAATTGCTGTTTACCATAGATAGACAGGCTGTTTGCAAGTTTCATCACGTTTAAAGACTTTTAAAGATCTTTTTAAATACTAGTTTGAATGAAATGTGAAGGAACTGTTGCCTTAAATTGAGCTAATCAAATTTAAGACATTTGAAGTTTCATGACCTGCAGACACCTTGGTCAGAAACAATAAAGAGGTTTGTCCCACCCCCTAAACTGCGATTTTGGTATGGATGTACAGCTGCATGAATTTTAGATGATGGGAGAGGTAACTAATAATATCCAGGATGCTTTGATGGAGAACAAGGTAGCCTATATTTTCTAGTTTGTGATAGAATGCTTAAAGGTCATGTAAGTTCAGAAAACATAGTATGCTGCCCATCTGCCATCAGCTGTCTATGTAACTTAGCACATTATCACATCCAAGATTTTTGGTGGTCAGCAGCCTGTGGCACCAGTTCAAACTGGCCTACGTTTGAACTTACCGGTAAGTTTAAGTTAAAACGTAGACTAGTTTGAACGTAAAGTCTCACTAAAGTCGGAGTTTAGGCATTACTAACATTTTAACGGTTGAACCAAGTGAAATAGTTCCAACGTAGACTTAAGTTACAACTTAAAACGTACACCTAACGTATGTTATACCTCCTGCTAGGTGTAAAGTCTAACGTAAAATAGCTGTTGGCATGGAGCATTTGACAGGTGGGAATTACGCCACTGTATGCAACAATGTTTACTACTAGGTAAGATGTAGGCTACCCCAACTCTCCATGGTGCAACTAAACAAAGACACAGCTTTAGTGTCAAACTAACTAGTTTCAATGTAACAGTTAGTGTGGACTTTACCCTAACCGGACATACGTTCATCTGGTGCAACAGGCTGCAGGTTTCAAGGAAATAACCGTTGATTCCTTCCAAGTACCTAGTGGAGTGCACTAGGTAACTGGAATGGAAATTGGCTAATTGAGTTATATTTGCCTTTAAGCCATAGACTATGCCACATGACGCATTATCATAAGTTCTGAATCAAGACAAGCCACTATTACATGAAGCAATGTGTTTATTTAGAAAAACTACGCAATGTTAGTGGGGAAGTCTTTGCCACGTTTTGTGCCGTGACAACTAAGCTGTTATGTGTTTTTTGCCAAACAAATGTAGTTTATCTTAAGTGGCACTATCCGAGGGACACACCGCTCATGTTTGGTCTGTTTATTTACTTCCACAATGACAGCAGACCTTGTAGCGTTCAGTGTGACTGTACGATAACTTGCGCAGGGCAGTGGGAGCTAGCTAACGTTAGCTAGCTACGTTGTCGGCTTATCGTGTATGATGACGTTGCAAAACAAAGAAGGCAACATTTCCTCTCTGGATAATGTTATATTGAAGCTTTGTATAGAGTAACTAGGTTGACTAAAGAAGCGGCCGAAGTTATCACAACTCAGTCCGAACAAGTCGACATGGTTAGTGTCCCAGCCTCCAACAACGTCTACCCTTCACTGCTCTAGTTCGCCTCTTTAAACGGGCCTAGCTGCCCTTCGTCCTGCCTGCTCCGCGGCGCCATTTTCCACCAACCCTTTTTACACTCAGGCATTCTGAAAGCTCTACTGGGGACCTCGAGGGCCTCGGCTACCACAGACCGCCCAAATGCTGTCCCTGAAGAAAATGAAGATAATTTCTGACTCTGGCACAAGAATCGCCGCTCTTTTTTCTTACCGTGTATTTGCGAGTTGACGTGTATCCCTCGCCGTAGACGCGCTAAATAGAATAGAGATTTGTAAGCGATAATTGTTGCTTCATTCTAGTCGGGCGCCATGAGTATCTCCTTGCTTCCTGTTCGTCCAACCGGATCTTATTTATATATATTTTTTGTTGAAAAGTAACTTGTTATCTAGCTAAATATGTATTATACACATGCATTTAAACTATTTGTGTTTTATTATATTTTGAGCGTCGTGGTTTGTTTCAGGTCTTCGGTGAATATGATCCATTTGGTGGACTATTGTTTGTAGAGGAAGGCGTATTACGCAATTTGTTGCGGAGTGATATCCAGAGTTGTATGAAAATGGTTGTAAAAACGACCATTTGTGTATCCTATCCTATAGCTATGTATCTATTTTTATTTTGTGGGAACGTGGGTCCAAATGTTGAGTTGTAGAGGAAAGTATGATGCATGCGTGTCGAAAACAATTTACACTATGATAGCAAATAGCAATCCCAGTGTATGAAGTTTGTGGATATAAAAGAGCTTACTAGAGTTGGCTGTTCTCACAGAATGTTTATTGGATTTAAAGTTGAACTTTAATACAAAACAAATCATTCTCCTAAATAATTTTCAGTGAAGGAGACATGCAATGCCGTCCAGTGCAAGTAATTGGCCTTTCAGCCATTTTCAGAAATACACTCACAGAATTATACAAAAACAAACAAGCTTTTCAACACAAAAATAATAATAGATTTGCTATAAATACCAGACTAATTAAATACTGTAACAGTCTGAGCCTGTCAGACATAGACACATTATTTCTTAGCAAACATGGAATCTCATCTGATGCAGATACTGCTTTTAAGACAATTTGGGCTGTGGTCATGTCTAAAATCTTAGGCCACAATAGCCTATCTGTTCACAGATAATCAGACTGAGGGCGAGACAATGCCAAATGTCACACTTCACTTTCCTGAAATGAACCATTGAGTTGTGTGTAGGCCAATGCTGTATGTTTTAGAATAAGCCTACATTAATGGTGGCCAATAATTCACATCCTAGGAAGCACACACAAATCATACAACAGGTGCTATACACAAATATTGCATCACATTCTCCTTGTCCCCTACACAGGAGAGAGAAATGGGTGCCCCCACATTACAGTGGTTGTCCAGCCCATGGTGATGTGTGGATCTGCCTCTCAGTAGCGAAAGCCTGAGGAGTCTGAACACTTGAGGATGTCGTATTTCACATAGCCAACACGGTCCACCTGTTTGCGGGAATTCATACGCCAGTAGAAGCGCTCCCGGCAGAAGTAGATGTGACCTAAAGTTCACATATTCAAATTAAAACAATGGACTACATGATGAGGATTCTTACATACAAATATATACTGTAATTTGGTAATTGTTTCTTGAGGGTAGTGAATAAATATTTGAAAATGATAGGGATATTTACCATTGTACTGGAATACATCATGAGCATCATTGGGGACGCCACCAAAGACCAAATCTGTGTATCGGGGGTACCCTTTGTCGATTTTCTGGGCCTTCACATCAAGCCTGTTTTGATCAGACACATATTAGAGAATGTAATGGAAAATGACAAAAAAGAATCAGCCACCCTGTAGTTCATCACACATTTGGACAATGTTTTAAAAACCCTTATTTAACCAGGCAAGTTGACTGAACACATTTGCAGCGACAAGATGCAAGAGAAGCTCCAGGGGGAAGGAGGGCTATACTCATTCCCACACATGGGAGCTCCACTGGGCCATCTGGGGGTTCACTGCCTTGCTCAAGGACACAATGCTAGTTGAAGGGGGAATGGATAGTGTTACTCCCCGGCCCAAATTGTCTCAATTAGTTTGGGAATTAGAACTGGCAAACCTTCCAGTGACGAGTCTGCCTCCCTAACCGCTGCAGGTTTGCACAAATAAATACACTGTAGGTCCAAGTTGAACTCACCTCCAGTAGTTCTCCCCATTGAAGAGCAGGACTTTTCCTTTCCCTCTCTGCAGTGCTCCCTCCACCTTCTGGACACTGCTGGGCAGGCCAAGCTTTTCTATGCTGCGGGGACCCAGAAGACTCTGTCCTGTGTACACCCAGAATCGAGTCCCTATGGAAAATGCAAGAAAATCAATTATGTGAAGATTATTGGCACTATTGACTCCTGTGTTAATGGGTTATATTCCCAATATACATTGTGTAAAGCTGCATTACCTGAGAAGAAGTACAGTTTCTTGGTCAGAAGGTCCTCAAAGGCAGTGTCAATGACAGCTGGCAGAGCTGGCCACCTCTCAGACATAGAAAACGGACCCTTGAGCCCTCCGTTCTGCTTGCTGGACATCTTCCAGTAATGTCTGTTGGATCAGCACATAAATTAGCACAAAGGCACAGCCAATTTGCATTCATGTTGTTTTCATCTGTCACAAAGAAAGGACTGATCTGCTTACCCATCCTCAAAGAAGTGTAGTTCTTCCTGAATCACAGTGATGGTGTCAAATTTGGTCAACTGGCAGGCATCTTTGGTTGGATCCACAGGACGTGTGGTGGTAGAGGAGGTGGGTTCTGTTGTAGATGGAGTTTCAGGGGAGGAGGTAGTGGTGGTGGTGGTGGTGGGCTGAGGAGGAGTGGGATCAGGGCCTGTTTTGCGTCCTGAAGAAAATAAATTGTTGGTTGAGAGAAACTGAAAATGGAAACTATTGATTTTAATGTTTGGATGACACTGTCAAAATGTAAGCAGTGTGTCATGATGTACCATAGAGATATTGAATGCCTTCGATATCGTCTTTATTCAAGGATAACGTTTCTACATAGGTGTACATGGGGTACATGAGGGCCTCTCTGATGTTTGAGTGATCCAGGCCAAGGGCATGTCCAAACTCATGGGCTGCCACCAGGAACAGACTGTAACCTGGGAGACATAAGGATTATTATTGAATGATGAGAATAAATGCAAATCTATAGCATTTCCACTTACTCTACTTTCTCTGTCTTTTTCATGTTACTCACCCTGGTCAGGACAGAAGCCCCACTTCTTGTCGTCATCATAGTTGTCAGTAGTACTGCACCACAACTTGCCATCTCCTCGTCCCTCACTGGTGCAGGAGTCATACTTCTTACCCAGGAACACAAACGGGAAGTGGCAGGGCTCTCCCTCAGAATTTCCACCAATTACAGCAGTGTCTGTCCAAACACAGACATAACAATAAGGAAACAAGCCATTTTGGCAGCACTGAGCAGTGATTCATCATGGATTGCGCTTCCTGTCACTCACCTCGACTGGGACAGAATCCATATTTCGTGTCCTTGTCAAAGTTGTCTGTGGTGGCGCACCAGCGGTAGCCATCACGACGGCCCTCTGTGGTGCAGCTGTCATATTTCTCCTCCAGAAACACAAAGGGGAAGACGCATGCAGCTCCATTGCTGTTTCCTCCGAATGTGTACAGAACTGTAAAATAGGGGGAGGAATGGGTGGGTGAGAAGATAAATTCTGTCATCATGTCACAAAAGCAGGCACCCTCATCTGGGGGACCTTTGACCTATGATTCCTTCAGAGAAAAAGTGTTCAATCTTACGTTCACTGGGGCAGAAGCCATATTTCTTGTCCTTTTCATAGTCGGCTGTGGTGGCACACCATGGTAAGTTGTCAGAACGACCATCAGTGGTACAGGTGCTGTAGGACTTGCCCTCGAACATGAAGGGGAAGTGGCACAAGGCACCTTCCGCATTCCCAAAGCTAGTCTTCACAACTTGTGGGACAGCAGAAATTATACATAATTGAATTGGCATTAATAAACTGAACACTAGGGGGAGACATTGTCCCATGAATTATTGATGGTGGAGTTATATCTTCTGTAGGTCTGTGATTACCTGGTCCTTTCCCCAGGGTCCAGAATTCATCATCGTCAAAGTGGGCATCTCCCTGTACCCCCTCACCAGGGGGATAGGCATGGGCCAGAAGGCCATCCTTACCATCAAATGGGTATGGGTCTCCATGGTCTGGATAGACAACAGTGAAACCCCAGCAATATTACACATCAAGAAAGATATGTTTTTATGTATCCTAGTTAAATACATAACTACAATTCAATTATGTCACATAAATATGTATAAAATGTATGAAATGGCACACTGTAACCACCTACCAGCTTTTCCAAATGATACCATGATGTCAGCGGTCCCGTCATAGAGGCGGGTAAAGGTTAGAGGGGTCACATCGCTCCACACCTTGAAGGCTCTAGCAAAGGCATCGTCAATAAGAGAGGCCTCCATGTCTGGGGAGTAGTTCAAGATCCTGTGGAGAAGAGTAGAACCAGACTGCATTCAGACTCATTACAGATAATCGCTGAGAAGATGCACGACAGCATATCTCCATTGGACACTTCAGGATACCTATGTGATTCTGGGCATTACATAGCACAAGCATTATAATATCACACCAATCAGTTGTCATGCAGGGCAACATTTGCACTCTTTGTCCACTCACCTGTAAGTGACGTCATGATGGTCCCATTTGAGGTCTCCCTCAAAGGTCTTGTAGTTGCGTACATCAACAACCCCACATCGAGGCTGTCTCATGGCATCCAGGGTGGGCTTGTCCAGCTGTCCAGTCTCCTCCAGCCCCATCTGCCTCTGCATCCTCTTCAAAGCCTTGGAGGTGGACACCATGGACTGAAAGCCACTGCGGTGCAGCGTGTTCATGTAGCCAAACCTATTCAGGTAACTCTGGAGAACATGTCAAAACACAGAAATGAGTACAGGTAGACAATTATATCCTGGGAAAGGCTGTAATAGGGAGGCTAGGGTGGACGATGTTTCCCTTTTTTTTTTTTACTTTTCCTGACCCCAGGTCTGTGACCTGCCCTGCATGTTACCAAATCCAGCCTCCACTGTGACAGACTCATATAACTTGTATTGAAAATAAAAGTAGATTTTCTTGCACCAGCAGTATGATAGAGAGCTCCGTTCAAATAATTACTGAAGCATCTTTACTTCACAGCTCATACACTGTTTTGGGACTGCTAATCTTTCAAGACAAAATGAACCATCTGCTACTCACATCTGCCATTTCCATATCAGTCATGTTTTTGATGACATCTCCTGGGAAGGTGACGAAGACAGACTTGAGGGGAAGGCTCCATCCATCCTGCGAGTATATCCCCAAAACTAGTAGAACTAAAGCACCGCATCTCATGGTGAGACCAAGATTGCTGTAAAATGTAACAATAAGTTATAGTGTAAGCCTATCAGTGAACAAGTGCTCAGTTGGACAAAAAAGTTCTTCTCAGCTGAAGATCAACGGCGTTCGCCCTGCAGTGTTGGCTTCCCTCTTTGTTTTGACTGGTGGCTCTTGTTGTCGTTCTGCTTTCTGCCCTTGGAGTTGTGGACCGTGTATTTATGCTATGTAACGTCTTAGTCACTTAACCTCGCCCCTGCCTGCAACTAACCTCAACCCTCCCACTTAGATCTTCACAGAATACATGGGTTGAATGGACTTGGGGAATTTCCAAAATATCCACATTTAGACTTACCTAACAGCTATGAGTGCTGAACTAATTGTTCTTTTTTTGGGTGTAATTTCAAGTCGGAAAGGGGGTGGTGTGGTGTGGACGATGGCAGTGGGGGTTAGGACCAATTACAGCAAATTATTATAGTTATGATTACATTATGTTAATAATAACTTCATCGGCAAAGTTATGCATGCTGTTTGGAAACTCAGAGAAATGTTTAACCTTGAATTAATTGGAACTCTGATCATGTAAATTCTTTAGGAAATAACCTCATCAGAGCATCCAAAATTTTGCTAACTCTTCATATACATGATCCTATGATGCTTGATGTACATTATCACTGTCATCATCATCATCATCATCATCATCATCATCATCATCATTTTGAGCTCAGTCAGCATTTTAGTTTATGGGAAAAGCACTACTTCTGTATAGTGCTTTTACACTTTGTGTATTTTCACCTGAAGTGAGTACTTAGCTATGGTTGTTGCAAGGTTTTTCAAAGATCACACTCATCATGGGACCCAGCCAGACACTTCTGTTATTTTTAAAGTCAAAGAAGTAATATATAGGCTTTTGGTTCCAGTTTTTTGTTTTCAGAAATAGAAAATTGTTTCCTCTTTATCCCAAGTTGGATACTAAATAAGTTGTCAAACTGGGTCAAGCTGAAAGTAGATTCCCTCCAGAAAAACATGCTGTGTGTTGTATCTTATTTTCTAAGATGGTACAACAGTATAAAGGCTTTTCAGTTTGAGTGCCTTGGATTGTCTGTATTTCCCAAATTAGATCTTGTAGGTTTTGTATGACAAATTATAGTGAAAAAGGAACAAATTTCAAGTGCGTAATAATGCTGTGCATGTCAATAAAATTTGATTAATTGCACAATATACAATATTGGTATTGCAATATTTTTGGCGGTCAAATTTTAGGGAACCGTCTGCTCCATCATCACTTTACACTGATGTGATGCAATGTCCCCGCTTGATCACCAGAATGACTCAACCACATTACTTATAACCCTTAGCAACAAACATTGCTGTATTTTTCCCTCAAAGAGGACCTTGTTTATAGACAGACTCAGCTCTTGTGCAGTGTCTAATCTGTAATCTATCCAACTATGTGTACTAGTGTGTGTCATGGATGTACTAGTGTGTGTAGGCATGTGTTGGTATTTTGGGTTATGTGAGTATCAAGGTGGTGTGGGCAAGGATGGTTGTGGTTATGTGTTCCTTGAATCTGCTCCGCATTATCTCTAAGCCAGCATATGATGATTCACTTGGTTCCCACATGAATGACCAAAGCTGCATATGAGGGGCTTTTTTCAATGCGCGTACTGCTGACATCCCTTCTGTCCTCACATACATGTTTACTTAGTGGCTGCCCTGAATTTGGGATGTAGGAAAATGTACAGCTCTTTCTTCAACTGATGTGCCAAGTCCAAACACATCATGTCATATAAGGTGGTTTAGTTTAGTTTAGTTTAGTTTAGTTTAGTTTAGTTTAGTTTAGTTTGACAATTGTAAAAAAGAGCATTGTCAAGGATTACACAATGTGCAGAGAATGGCAGCATACATTAACATTAATGCAACAGATTAGACACAGATTGGCTAAACTTGTTCTGGTGTCCCATTTACTCTAGGAAAATAGTGTGTAAGATATTTGGGGGCCTGGTTGTTGATAATCTTATGCACATTATGGAGCCTAAATTTGTACAGAGGGCACACTGTCTGAGCTCCTGTAGAGGAGCTCTATCATTTATGAGGTGTTTTTTCAAATTTCATCATGTGGCTTCTGGGAAAGGCAGGCAATTGAAAACATTGGGTGAAATTGAGAAGGACTTAACTAATTTGGAGAATTGCAAATAAATAAGTAGCTAGACCTCCTCTTTCAGCATCCCAAAGTGTCTTACTTGCCTTATAGGGCCATGGAAATATACAGTACCTAGCAATGTCCTCATGCAAGAGGAGGTGTGAAGTCTTGAGGAAGACCTGTGGTTTGATTAAATTTTAAGGACGGTTTCCTTCCTCATAACCTCATTTCCGGTTTCCTGACACAGTCTGATGCCTAACACATTTTGACACATGCATCAATCATCCACCACTTGCTAACCTATTGTTGACGGGATATGACAGTGAAATGTGGCCATATCCTCTCTTCAATACGCACTTCACGCTTATGTTTTTGCATCATTATTTTTTACAGTGCATGGATGATATACAAAAAAAACCTGTAATACTCTTCCCTCCCAATGAAAGTTTAGTTTTGTTGTGATTTTTCTGCTTAACAGAGAACACCAGGCATATTAATCCAGGAACATGCATGACCTTGTTTGTTGCAAAAAATATCCTGCGAAGGATGTGCATATAAAATGAGGGTGGGCATAGGATAACAAGCTTCATAAAATGAAGGAAATTAAAATGTTCGAATCCCTCTTAAAACCAAATATGTTTTATTGACTTGCCCATATTGTTAACCAGTCAAACTCTGGAGAGGTGTGTCTTGTTGTTGTGCATATACATAATGGATTTCAATCTTTATGGTGCCTGTGTGAAATATTTTTATTGCTTCTAGACATTGAGATATTTACATGATAGATACATATTAAATGTCATTCCCCATGGACTGAAAATGTCCTTTTTACTCATGACATCCATACCTAACAGACACGTTTGGTGCTGTGTTGATAGCCAGGTCTGGCTGCAAAATGTTTCTACTGACAAAAAGAATACCAGCTACAGTATAGTTATATTACATGCATTTATATAGTACACATATTTTTGGTCACATAGATTGGGTTTCACCAAGACTGAAGCAGCTCTGTTCAGCTTCAAACAGAAAGCTCAGCACAAGCCTTCTCTCATTTGATGCAGCTTTTATGCTCATTCAGACACAATCATATGGTTATTTCTGTTTATGTGTGGCTCTTCAGAGGATCCCCAGGCCTGCTTTGAAAACATCTGCCTCTGATTTTACACGGCGTCAAAGACTTAATGAATACGGCTCCATGCATGTTAACAAATGCCACATTTCATTTGGTTTCAACACTTTACTTCCAAAAAGACGTCTGGCACAGAACCTTGAAAAATACACGTTTTTTTTGTGGCATCCTTCCCAAAATTGACCTCAATCATCACACAGCCTGTTGGCACACACCGTGTAACCGTAAGAGGTGGCCAACTGCGTCATCACAGAGCTGGATAATGTCACGGTAGAGCAGCAAGACCCTCACAACACAACATGGCCTGGATGTATATGATTAAGTTAACCAGCCATGCAATGACGGGGAGGCTCCTCCTCTAAGACATCATATCACAAAGTCATCATCTGTGAACGCTCCATTTTTACTGGGACTGCTGAAACAGAGAGGAACAGAACACAACAAAAACCTAATCATACCAGGCCTAAGACATTGTCTGGCTGTTGGCATTTTAAGTTCAGTGACAGCTGGCCATCAAAACCCAGCATGCTTCAGGCTCTGATTTCATTTAGCGGGCCTGGATTCTTGAATGTTTACAATTCAACACTTTAGCTTTACTGCAAGTTTTGAGACTCGGTCCTTAATTGTGACATGCCCTGTTTGGCTTCAAGCTGCCTTGTTAAAGCAAACTGTTGATGTTTTATGCTGTGTTTCAAGCAGGCAGTTATAAATGCCAAAATCACTTCCTGTCTGTCAGAGCTGATGTGGTTCCTTGGCCAGCTTCCCTCCTCTCAGGCCTTCAGCTGAGTTGTATTTTATGGTGACTGGTTTGTTGACTTTGTGGCGGGACACAGAGACTGTACAACACACAGGTCCCACAGTGTTTGATGTGGTGTATGTTACCCCGTCACTCTGTCCAGGTACTTTACCAAGCCTTGCTGAGTATGCTGGGCTTTGCAGTTATTCTGGGAAAGGTTTTGTATGTTTACCCCACTTAACTCCTGTATCATTTTCTCCCGGCTTGCCAAGAAGTTCTTGTCTCTCTTTTTATGTTTCCTCTTTTGGGATTAAAATATATTGTTCGTTTTATTAGTACTGTAACAATAAACCAAAGCAATTATGAGCAGTGTAGCGGTGTCTGATGTATTGTTTCTGAGTATTCACAATCCTGAGGTTGTCAGAGAGAGATTATGTTTGAGGGTGAGGCTGGCATGCAAAGATCCTTGGAGTATGATACACAAAACAAATGAAACAACTCAGACTGAAACAAAACGGATCAATCACCTGGGCGGAAACCATGTTGTACCCATCGAGGCCTTAAGTGTCACAGATACAGCAGCATGTCTGCAATGAGTCATAAATCAAGTATGAACAGTCGCCATAAAGTTCTGTACAGTCATCTGAACGGGACCGGAGGAGCTGAGACTTTGACTCATCTCTCCCTGGAACAACAGACAGGAGTGGCTATTTCTGCTCCACAAAATACTGTATCAAAACAGATTAAATTAAATACTTTAGACTCGGCATAATATATGTTTTGTGTGCTAACATTGATTTTTAATACTCAATAGTAACATTGCGATATGCAGTTGTAATAAAGTACTATAAACACCTCGTAATGAGATAGAAAATATATTGATTTCAATCCCAACTATATTATTTTCTACTTAGAGTGAACCAAAATGAATTATATCAGTCATATAAATATAACATATTACATTACAGGATAGTAACAAAATATTGCTTCTACATCAGTAGCATTGTTAGATGCATTATAACACAGTCAAATGCCCAAATGAGAACGTATTATAATGGTCCTCAGGGTGACATGTCACTCTTTCCAATATCACATTCAGCCCAGGTTGAACACTGTAAGATATTGAGGTTAATTCCTGATATATCAGGGGCATATATCTGAGTTGGCACGCTTATACTACAAGAAAACAAAAACAAAACCTAAAATTAGATGATGGTTGGGTTGATCTCATACTCTTGAATCCTAGAATCAGCACTTAGCCAGCACTTAGTCTCCATCTGGATACCGGTCCGGATAACAGCTCTTCTTTATCTGATATGGGAAATGAGGTTTCAGCACATTGCCGGGGATCAAAGCGTGTCAAGTTGATCAAAGCTGGAAGACGCAGGCCATATGGAGCACTAATCCTTGCTTGGTTTTCCACCTCTCTGGCACCATGCCTTTGGTGACCACTGCAAACCACAAATACACACTTCCTCTGCTTCCAGCCAGGTGCTCTACAGGATTGGGTCACTCTAGTACTAATGAGTGAAACAGGATATGACAGAAGCCTCTCAAACCAAAGGACGCATGTGGTAATAACATATTGTAATGACTTATAAATACATCCTTATAACATTATTGGTACTTCATTGAGTAACTAGTACATTTGTGAGAGCCAAATATAATGAACAAAGCATCAGGTTGGTTGGGTTTATTACATTATACTGGATGTCCCACCTGTGTTGTCACCCCACAGAAAGTGGGAATCTATCATGATTGAAGTAATGGATGGCGATATGATCATCATCTAACGTTAAAGCGATACTGTGTATAATGTGTGTGAGTTCATGTGATTCCATGATATTACTGAAAAGCAGCAGGCGGACTTGGCTGCGGGCCAGGTGTGAGGGTAGACTGCGTCTGCTGAGGCCTTGGCTGCCGGTGCAGGGCAGGCTGAGCTGTGTGGCTGTGTTGGCTTTATGGACCATCATCTCTCACCGCCACACTTAAAAGCTAATTACTACCAGGCATAAGCAGTGCCCTTTATGGGCGTGCCATCCTCTGTCATCAAAAGCATAGCCACAGGGAGTGACAGTATGGACCACGATGGGAGCTCTGAATATTATTATTGCTTATTTAACTCTTTTTGTATATGGAACAACGCCTTCATAACTTTTTTAAAAGAGCTGTTTTCAAAATCTGTTTTGCCTCAAGCAAAAGAGGGGCTGCAAACAGAAAGTGGTGCCTTACGGATACAACAGCTCGCTCAAACAAAATGTATTCGAGTTTTATTGAAACTACCATTTGTGATCTACTGTATTCTTTGAGGTCTTTGAGAAGGGCTCTATTCAACAAGTTTGGAAAACCACTGTTGCAGAAAAGGGGAAAAGGGATGGGAATTTCCCCTTCCTGATAAAGGACAAGCGGATGATAGCAGGCGGGAAGTGAGTCAGGCTCAGCACTTTACCGGCCTCTGCATACTTTGGTTCAGACTTTTTGAGGCAGGCAATTATCCCTCCTTTTCATGTGTGTTTGCTGGGGTTTGAACTCACTTTACAGCATGTGGGGTTGCAGGGGTTTGAACTCATGTAGAAGTCATGTTTCCCTCCAGGAAATAAACCTGTAATGCAGCAAAACAACTTAATCCAGTGGCGTCGCTACTCGCTAGGGGTTAACATCCGGGGCCTATATTTTTCTCTAAAATATTTGCACAAGGGGAATTCCATTCAAGTTTTCTCGGCAGCAGGCTCGTCAGTAGGTTCCCTTGAGGGACCGCCATACAGAAGTCCACTAAAGGTCCAAATAGATAATATGACACTTCAGACATGTTCCATCATCTTTACACTTTATGAATATAAAATTTACATGGGCGTGAGTTTTGTTTTTTTCTCTGACAGCTTTTGGAGATTTTTCCAATACAAAGAAATTATCTGTGAAAGTTTAAAAACCTCATTTGAGATAAAAGTCTCATATCAAAGACCTAATCTCTTAAGAATCAACGTACAGATACTGTAGCTTCTTGTTTTAGTGACATGCACTAAAGGAGTTACAGTATGCATTTCTCAACCATATAATTCAATTATGCTGGCAAAAGAGTTATCAGAATTTTTTATTTTTTTTAATAGTTTGAATTAACTGTCATCACAAAGACTGCGATATACTGTTACAGTGGTGCACCCATGTTCAGCACGCACAGGTCACGTTGCTCTTCAGAATAAAGGTTCCTCGACAATAAACCAAAACCTGTCAGAGAGAAGGGGTGCGCACAAAACAGCTATAAGCTATTTCCCCCATAAAAAACATTGAATAGCCGTTCCCTCCCGACTTTTACTCCCGGAATGGCGTTCCCGTGCATTCCCTCCCATTTCCACCACTGCTTGTATGTGTAGAGGAAGAATGCTCTCTGCTTGCGCTGCCGCCTATGCACGGCCGATGTGAAACCAGGGTGAGACTCCCCTTGGGGCTAAGCCCCTGATGTCTTTGAATCCTAGAAACGCCCCTGACTTAAATCATAACATTACTGTCATGGTTAGTGGTTACACATCTGTTGATGACTCTACGTGTGTCATTGAATTGTACTGCAATACCTCTAACTTAACATTTTTGCCT
>OMLI01030644.1:4157-15530 GCA_900302605.1 Rondeletia loricata | reverse complement strand
ACAAAGTCGGTTTTATTTTTTTTAATAGGCCTTTCTATCCAGTTTTGGACAAGTACGTTTAGCTAAGTAAAATATCTCAAAAAGTTTATGTCAAGCCCTGGCACAGGCGCAGAAAGAAGAGCGTTTCAGTTCTGTACTTGTAATACAGTATTTTGTAGTTTTTGACTGAGAAATAATTAAAATAATATTTTTCAGTCATAATTTGTCTGCAATCTCAAAATAAATCGTGAGAAAATCGTATCGTGAATCGTATCGAATCGTGAGTTGAGTGTATCGTTACATCCCTAGCATTGAGCATTGGCATTTTCCCAAATTGAAGCTGTTTATGAGCGCGTAGTTGTGGTGTGCGCATCCCCAGGTATGGACTAGTTTTCATTATGGTTGTTGTTTTCATAAACTGTCACCTGCCCTCATACCATGAAACCCTGCCTCTTCATTGTTATTGGTCAGCTCAAAAAACATACAGTCGACATCATGTGCACTCTTCTGAAAAGTTGAACTTTTCTCAACTTTAGAAGGCGCTCTGCTCTCTGTCTTAAAAAAAAAAAAAGCCAGGCACAGCGCAAGTCTGAATAATATGAACATGCATGTACTAAGTTGTCAGGACAGGACCATGTGTTAGATTGTCACCTCTGTGGTCTTTTTAATATAAGGGCTATGGAACCCACCTGATGAACCACCTAAAGGAGTACCACATCAAACACAACATCCTCTATTTTCTCACCTACGCTGACGAGTATGCCATCGGCTACTTCAAGAAGCAGGTACTGCAGGCGCGACCTGTACATTTCTTGTCTCCCTGCCCTCTATCCTGCTGTCTCCCATCTTTCTGTATCTTGTCTTTTCTGTAATTTGTTGTTTCCTCGCAGGGCTTTTCCAAAGACATCAAAGTGCCGAAGACTCGTTATCTTGGTTACATCAAAGACTATGAGGGAGCGACCCTCATGGAGTGCGAGCTGAACCCCAGAATCCCCTACACCGAGCTCTCTCACATCATCAAGAGACAGAAGGAGGTATGGGAGGCTGTGGGACGTTCTCATTAAAGCAAAGACCAGCTGCCTGTTGTGAATCCCTGTATTTTTTATATCAAATATATCTTTCAATGTCATATCAGATCATCAAGAAGCTGATTGAGAGGAAGCAGAGCCAGATCAGGAAGGTTTACCCAGGTCTGACCTGTTTCAAAGAGGGGGTACGACAGATCCCCGTGGAGAGCATTCCAGGCATCAGTGAGTGTTTTGTTTTTGGTTTGTGGATATTTTATGGATACATAAGAGAATATTCTAAAATCAGGATGGTCTATATTATTTCAGACTTTTTGTTTGTTTTCAGGAGAGACAGGCTGGAAACCCAGTAACAAGGACAAAGGGTAAACTCAATGCATAGTTTTTACTGTATTGTCACATGAATTTAACTAACTGCTATAACTATGTTATAAGTCCTGTTTTTCATTGGGAATTTTTTTAGAATGTGATGTCTTTATTACATAGCATATTACTCAACACGCAGAAGGCATGCTGAGCAGGCTGGGATTATTTTATAAACATGGCTTAACAAGCCTCTAATAATGCAACTAATGTTGTAGTACTCCGCATTCCAGTATGTAGTAGTAGTAGTAGTAATTTATTATTCAGTGTCATGCACCAAAAGGTGCCCAGCCCGCATGGGCTTACGAGACACTATAGACAAAACAAACAAGCAAGAACAAAATCATAATAAGAACTATGAATAGGATTACAATGCACAATTCCATTGAAACCTTAAAGACAGTAGTATAAATAGATTGTTTACTCAACAGCTGTTGTAATCAGTTTTCTCATACAGTGCATGTAAGTGTAGTCATGAAGGCAATGACTCATTTGCATCCATGATTGAATGTTTTGTAGGAAAGAGGTGAAGGACCCTGATCTGTTGTACAACATGCTGAAGAACCTTCTGGCCCAGATAAAGGTAAGGGACTCTTTGTCACCAGACAGGAACACAAATACCAAAGGAGTGCTAAGAGGGGAGACTAACCAGGCCTTCTGCATCTCTTCACCAGACTCATCCAGACGCCTGGCCCTTCATGGAACCAGTGAAGAAATCGGAGGCTCCAGATTACTACGAGATCATCCGCTTCCCCATCGGTGAGCCGGTCACCATACGATTATTCACCGGCTTTTCCTGTTCCTGAGATGTTGTCATGGTCTTGTCTAGTTCCCATTTATGAGGCATCTGTCATATTATGAGGAATTCACTTTCACATGGATCATTATTCTCCTCACAGATCTGAAGACTATGACAGAGCGGCTGAAGAACAGATACTATGTGACCAAGAAGCTTTTCATCGCAGACCTGCAGCGAATCATCACTAACTGCCGAGAGTACAACCCTCCAGACAGCGAGTACTGCAAGTGTGCCAACACATTGGAGAAGTTCTTCTACTTCAAGTTGAAAGATGGAGGCCTGATTGAGAAATGAAATCAGCCATAGACTGATATACAGCTTTCTTTACAGATGGACAAGGGGGGACATTCACGGTTGCCACACACAAACATGGAGCATATCACCAGGAAATCATTGCTAGCTATTTTCATACCTTCATGTATGTAGGGAGGTTTGGGTTCATGACTGACTAATCATAGAAGGGAATTGTTGGGCTTGTACAAACATCAGTCGACATTACAAAGTGTCAAAATGGCATTACCTTCCCCCTTTTAGTTATTTTCTGTCATTTTCTCTTTTCCAATACTCACAATGAGTTAACGATACATCTTAATATACATGTTGCATTCAGTGTACCAAAGTGATAGGTCTCAGTTAAAATGTTGCCACTTTTCAGTTTGATTAAGTATAGTATAATCGACCTAGTTTTGTCACATTTGATGACGTTTGTTCAGTCCAATTTTCTCATGCCCAAAACACATCACACAAACAGATGTACATATTTTAGTTCTTTAACAGAAAACTGGACCTTGGGACCTAAGCCACGTTGCCTTCCGTTACTGACAGACACTTGAACAAGCCAGTCAACTTCATGGGTATAAAGATAAAGTATACCTGAGAGGTGATGTCCTTATTGTCCTTATATGTCCTTATAGACGTTTCCCATAGAAAGATTGACTCTTGAGTAGTTTGAGACAGTGCTAGACTGCTAGTGATGGACTGGGCATCAAAGATTTGCAGCACTTTGCGTGCTAAACTAAAACCGTTCCCCAGAGGTTGCATTCAAGAAAACCTCACTGTTTTCATGTTGACAACAACATAATAGACTCTTATCTATACAGTAAAGGATGCATACTGTAATTGAAGCGTCATTTTCCGTTTGTGGGGTTTTATTCCAAACCATTTAGGATGTGGTCACATAGTAGCTTTGCTTTTAACGATGCTTACAGATGACAGTTGTTGGCATTGTTTTGTCATCTTGATAGACTGTAGGTCACTTCCACAGATCTGCTAGCTAGTCCCATGTAGCGTACAGCCACATTTTTGTGATGATCAGAGGTGTTCAGAATAGTTTATGTTGATACAACTTAAACAAAGGGGTGGGAGCTGACCAGCAGTCCACCCAGTTCTGGGCTGTTCTTTTGGATACATGTTATGGTTGTACAAAGGACCTAATTTCTGGTTTATTAATCACGCCATACTCACAAGCTGTAATGGATGTTGTTGCATGGCGGACAGTCTAGGATTTATGTTCATAAAAACAAACAATCCAAGTGTATTCACACTTATGGCCACTGTTGTTGCCGTACAAACACGTTTCTTTGTCCAGTGGTCAGTGTCTGATTGAATGCTTCCTGAGATGCCTTCAGTTCTTTATTTCTAAGACATTTGGGGAAGTGACTGATCAATGCTGGTTGAGCCTGCTTGTTGAGTGTTCCATTGACGTGTGTGTGTGTGTGTGTGTGTGGTACTTGAATCTTGACTAGCTTTGAATAACTCAAGTGATGTCAGTGTTGCATTATTCAGGGTTGTCAATTACATATTTCTCCCTTGATCTACCTATGCTGCATATCAGATTCTCTTATATAAGGACTGTGAGTGAACCTTCCAGCTATATGAGGACTGCTACTGTCTCTAGTTATGGTATAAATGCAATTTACTGTAACTGTAATACTGTTCATTACAATAAAGGTTTTTTATAAGCAATTGTTTCTTTTGCAGGTGGTTTCTAAACGGACTTATGAGATAACGGGTTATAGGTTATCTATGCGACATTGGTTACGATTGGCATTGGAAAAAGGGAACACACCCAAAAATGTGTAGAGGTGCTGACTAACTGTAGGACAGTATACAGCAAGTGAAAGAAGTTACCATTGAAAACAGCCAAGGGGATTTTCAGCATCAGCTGTATCAGTATGCTGTAGGTTTTGCTTTCCTGATGTAATAGAGATGAAACGGTAGGGCCCATTTGGGGTACATTCAAAGGCTGAGGATGAGCTTACAGCTGCTTCTTCCTATTCAACAGACTCAAATATAGCCACAAATGTAAGATTGACCACGGATACATTCTGAAAGGTTTGTAAAAGACCCATTGCTGTCGTTTTATATCTGTGTGTAATGCAGGCTCCCTCTGTCATTGAATAATGACGTGCATCTGTTGTTCCTCCAGAGCCTCCCTCAGTAGAGCCATTCCTCTGGCAGAGCGAAGGGCTTTTACTTTCGTTTCCCTGTCTTGATGCCACACAGCCGATCAAAACAGAAGTTAAAACCCCACCACCTACATTTCCTGGTGACAGTGGACTAGGAGAAGCAGCTGATACTACACAGTTCTCTATCACAGCTGACTGGTGAGTTGAAAAAGGTTGACTTCAGTTCTAAACAACTGATAGATGACAGTGAGCGGCTCATTTGTTAAACATGCACTCTCAAAGAATGCTTGTTCATTTTCTCTCTGCAACTAACTTTGATCTAGCTAGACTTGGTGGCATTCATGATGGCAACTGTTTTGATGTACTTCTTGATAGAATGCTGAATGTATCTGTAGAGTGATATGTATAGTCTACTGTCCATTGTATGTCCTTGCACTGAGTGTGGGCCCTGCACTATGTGTGTCAGTATGTCAATAATTGAGCTGTCAATATCTTTCTGCATCAATGTCACCAAGAAAAAATCTATTGCAAATGGCAAATAAAGTGATTCTAATTCTGATGTGTTTTTAAACAGGAGGGAAGTGTTGGATGGCAGACTTTGGGCTGTATGCTTACCAGCAGGAAGTGGTAGAAAGGGCTCTCCAGGGTGAGAACATCATTATCTGGCTGCCGACGGGAGGTGGAAAGACCCGTGCTGCCGTCTATGTGGCCAAAAGACACCTGGAGACCACTCCACACGCTAAGGTGGTGGTACTGGTCAACAAGGTACATAGAATACATAATATGCAAGGGTATAGACAGCGTTCAGAATGATTGCCATGAAGTTAATGCCCAATAGAGTTACAAGATAGTCTCTCTGAGTGTTATTACCTGAGTATAAATGTGTTATTGATGTGTTCTCTAGGTTCATCTGGTAGACCAACATTACACCAAAGAGTTCAAGCCTCACATGGGCCGTAACTACAACCTGGTGGCAGTCAGTGGAGAATGTGAACAGAAGGACTTCTTTGGCAACGTGGTGAGGGATTCAGACCTGGTCATCTGCACTGCACAGATATTAGAGAATGCCCTGACCAACACAGAGGAGAGCAAACATGTTGAGCTCTCAGGTTAGTAAAGACCCTTAGACCCTTGTTTATGATTTTATGATGGCAGAGTCAATCAGCGTTGGATGTGTTTTCCCACTGTGCATTCCATCTTTACTGAGACCTTTCTATAGGCAATCATACTTAAAGAATCAACAGATACAGATTGTCCCCTAGATGCATTCATCTTTCCTCACTACAGACATCACTCTACTGATAATTGATGAGTGTCACCACACCCACAAGGAGGGTGTCTACAATAAGATAATGAGGCGCTATGTGGAGAAGAAGCTGAGAGGAGAGAGACCATTGCCACAGATCCTGGGCCTCACCGCATCGCCTGGGACAGGGGGCGCAAGAACCCTGGAAAAGGCTGTGGAGCATGTACTGCAGGTCAGGGTCTACCCGTTTGCCTTCTGGCTTTGCTCGCCACTAACTTTAATGTGAGCTGTTGTGTCCGATCCCATACATCTCTCTCTCTCTCCCTTCTCCATCTTTATCTCTCAGATTTGTGCCAACTTGGACTCAGCCATAGTTTCATCTAAAAACTATGCCGCTGAGCTGAAGATGAAGGTGCCCAGACCCATCAAAAAGTTTGACATTGTAGACATTAGACATGAGGTGAGAATTTTTTTTGACAGTGTTATTTTTTATTTGATGTTAAGAAGACAAAGGTGTGAGGCAGCTATTTTTCTCTTAGGATCCATTTGGGGATCATCTGAAGTGGATGATGCAGCAGATCCATGAGTTCATGGACTTACCTGCGGACTTTAGACTGAGGGAGAGTGGCACACAGGAGTACGAGGAAGATGTGGTGAATCTAGAACAGCGGGGTAAGACGACTATGGAAAAAAATACTGTTTTCCAAAATGCATTCAGGGTTAAGCAGTTGTTTCTATTTTGATCCTGTTACATAGTTAATGGTAATGGCTGTTATAAGGGTGTTCACTTATGCTGGCAAGGAGAAAGCTTGTGAGTTTAAGACTGGGTGGGGCAAACCTCTAGAGAATGCAATGCTGCTGTTTGAAAACGGACCTGTTGACAGACACCCATACATGATTTGTATATTTGTATTTCCTGCATCAGGGGTGGGAGAGAGCAACAGATTGCTAGCACAATGTGCACTCCACCTAAGGCAATACAACGACGCCCTGCTGATCAATGACACATTGCGAATGATGGATGCTTATTGCTCCCTAGAGGACTTTTATAGTGCCAAGTACGCCACAGCCATTGATGGAACAGATTTCTTCCTGCTGGGACTTTTCCAAGGTAAGAATGCAGAATTTCTCTTTGGTTGTCTATCCCTATGTCTAGCCCTATGAAGTTTTTTTGTAGCTCAGGGTGTTCATGCAAGCAATCATAAGCATTGCCCTTACTTTACACAGAGAACCAGGTTGAGCTAAAGAGAATGGCAAGGGATCCTTGCTTTGAGAACCCAAAGATGGCCAAACTTCAGAGCACTCTGCTGGGACAGTTTGGTCTAAGTGTGAATTCCAGGGGAATCCTCTTCTGTAAGACCCGTAAAAGCACCCACTGCCTAAATGACTGGGTCGACAACAATAGAGCCTTACAGGAAGCCGGCATCAAGGCAGCCATCCTAACTGGCGCTGGTAATGGCATCAGTTACATGACTCAGGTATGTTGTGGTATAATCTTCATCCGTGATCTTTAATGACTACAGTTGTTCATTTACAACTCTACCTTTCTGTGGGTATTTATCTATTTTGTATGAGTGAGTCTTTACGTGCATCTGTGCTTGCAGCGTGAGCAGGGAGACACAATCCGTAATTTCCGCGAGGGTACTCTCAACCTCCTCATCTCCACCAGTGTGGCCGAAGAAGGCCTTGATATCCCAGAATGCAACCTGGTGGTGCGCTATGGGCTGGTTACTAATGAGATTGCCCAGCAGCAGGCCAGTGGACGCGCCCGAGCGAGGGACAGTGTGTATTCAGTGGTTGCCCAGGCAGGGGGCCGGGAGATGCGTCGAGAACTCACCAATGAATATCTGGAGGAGTTGACTGGTAAAGCCATCAGTCAGGTCCAAGGAATCAGTCTCCAAGAGTTTCACACAAAGGTGAGGGTGCACTCCTCTATACAATTTAATTATCCCTGACCCTCACTGCTCAGTGTTTCTGCCATTACCTCTTATTCTTCTCCCCCCCTCCAGATTGCAGAGCTTCAAACACAGGCAGTGATTTGTAGTCAGCTTGCAGAAAACCTCAAGATACAGAAGAAGAGTTGCTACAGTGCTGCCAGTATCCAGCTTTTGTGTAGGAATTGTTTCGAGCCTGTGGCCTCTGGCAGTGACATTAAACTTGTTGACAATGGGCACTATGTCAACGTCAACCCTGATTTTGAGTGAGTTGTGCTCATTGAGGTATAAAAAATTATGCAATAAAAATCCAGACCTACCTTTAAGCCTTTTCAAACCTCCCTTACTGCTCTAACCTAGGTGTGTCTTTGTTTTCAGAAAATACTACAAAGCTGGTGGGCAGGTGTTCCTAGACAGGAGTTTTGAGGACTGGGAGCCTGGGCGTGTGATCAGCTGTAGTAACGGTAAATGCAACAAGGTACAGTGGGCCTTCGACTCTGCCAAATATTACTTTGAATCTCAGAATCAGACACTGTTGTGCTCCAGGCTCTTGGACAATGGACTTAAGCTGATGTTGGGGCCCTGAGTTTTTTCTTATGTGAATTCACAGGAATGGGGTTTTGAAATGAAGTACAAGAAGGTTGCCCTGCTGCCCAATCTGGCCATCAAGAACTTTGCCCTGGAGACCCCAGACGGCAGAATCACTGTTAAGAAGTGGAAGGATGTTAAGTTCACTGTTGAGGAGTTTAGCTTCAGTGATTACTGCAATGACAAGTTTCCTAACCTCTTAGATTGAGACATCTCTGATGATATTGAGACATCTGTGTGTGTTATCTAGTTCCCACTTAGTTTTTTCTCTTTTTTTCCTTTCAAATATATGAGTGTCTTAGCTTGTCTGTGCATTGTTTTATTGTTTTGTAGTGCTAAAAGATGTACACATGCTTTTTTTAAATTTAAAATGCTAGCACTTCTTTGTGCTGTAGGGCCAGTGAGGTAGCAGTGTGCTAAAACCCATTACACATCAATCACGGTTGGAATTAGCATGACAGCTTTGTGTATGCCCAAGGATCTATCTCCCTTTGCATGTTTTTGTGCATTTCTTCTGCTCCATGTCAAGTCAAGCTCAGAGTATGAAGTGAGCTATGCTGCAACATGAACCTTCACCATCACGAACGCTCAACATTTAATCATGAAGATGATTCCACATGAACTCTTCTTTCTATTTTAAAATGATAGATTACATTACATTACGGCATTTAGCAGACGCTTTTGTCCAAAGCAACTTACAATAAGTACATTTTGTCAACAGTAGTCAAACCAACCGTATATCACAGTCTTCATCAGCTAAGCCTTCAATAGGAATAAGTAGCATTCATAGAATCAGAGAGGTATTAATATTTTAATTTATTTTTAGAAGAGTAGAAGGGGAAGGAGATCCTTACATGATAGACAGGTCAATTCAAGTGGGGTCCAGGTGTAATCTGTAGAGATGGGTCTTCAGTCTCCGGCGAAAGATGATGAGAATGATCCTGTAAATTGGATTTAAGTGAAACAGTAATGCAATAGTATGTATTGATATGTGTTGTATGCAGATATTGTGTAAGTATTGATAATCTCACATAATGTATGTAATTATGCACGTTTGTAGAATGTTTTACATTTTCACATTATGTATCTTGATCTATATATTATCTATATGTCATTATGAATGACACAGAAATCCCTCCATATCAGAGTTAGTCATGGCCTCTGTAAATAAACTAAAACTGAAGTTAAGATTAATTTAAATAAACATTCTGGTAGATGTGCCATACTGATCTTTTGTATTTATTCTGCTTTTATAAACTGCTCCACTAGGTGTCAATGTTGGTTCTCCTATGTCTTTCTCTGTGTCCACACCAGAGGGCCCCTAGCCAGACATGTCTCTTCTTCCACTACCTCTGTGCTCTCTGTTGAAGGGTGTGGATGAGGCCAGAATGCCTACTTTCTCTATACCGTGTACTCTCGTGTTTCTCAAACTGAAGGTGAGGGGCCAGTGGGCTGCAGTGGCCAGCTCTACTCTTGCATACCTGCTTCAATTAAGGGTCACACATGCTCATGACACCTGAGCTAGAACTTGCAGGATAGGTGGTACTTAAGGACCGGGATGAGAAACACTGGTCTAGAGGTTAGAGAAGCGGGCTTGTTACTGGAAGGTCACCAGTTCGAATCACCAGACCAGATGGAAAAATGTGGGTGGTGGAGGTGAATAAATTACTCTCTCCCCTCCCTCAACAACCACTGCTGAGGTGCCCTTGAGCAAGGCACGTAACCCCCAACTGGTCATTGGCCACCAGTACAAGACTGGTTGTATACTGGGCAGCTCCCCGGTGTGAATGTGTGGAAATGTATGAATGTGACTTCTGGAAAAGAGCAAACAGGCTCAGTTGACTTTCCTTGGATATAATAAAGGTTTTTAAAAAGTGTCAATGCCCTCTGGTAATAGAAACAGAGCTTTCTCTCTTATTAGTTTTGTAAACAGCAGCTTGTTTTAAGTATTTGGCAGCAGCATTTACATACCAGTTTGTGAAACTAAAAAGGTCCCTGAATCCAAAATGTCTGCAAAGAGCTGCTCTTTAAGATACATACTGTAGGTTTATAGGGGAATAAAAACATGCACTGAATGTTGCTTATGAAATATTTGGACTACAGTAGCCTACTATGCTGCCTCTGCACCACTAGATCAATGCAGGGTTATGTATTTCAGCTTAGGTCATTTAACACAATCTAAACAGTCTAGATAGAGGAAAATATTTATTAAGCAATTTATCAGTTAACACACTGCCTGCTGAAGCTGAAATCAGAAAAGCTCAATTATATTGCATAACTTCACTGTTTCTCAGATCCTCCACTATAAACTTGGTTGGTTTTAGCAATCCCAAAAGATAGATTTAGACAACTAATTACAGAACATATAGCCTTGGCTTTGCTGAAACTATTTACAGTTTCATTTTGCTGGTGTGTTTTCATACACGAATCACACATATATCATAGCTTCAGCTCTAATTAGGATTTTCCTAAACGAACCCAGATTATGAAACGGAGGCAACTGGCGAGGAGACCATTAATTTCAGGCTGGCAGTGTTGACTGCCAGCTGTGTTGGGCAGACTCACTTATTGACCCACAACACATCTTACTGAGTATATCCGGGCAAGACATGATTAGGTCAGCCTCGCTCTGTCACATGCTCCGTAATCCTTTCAAATCTAGCAGAGAGCTGGAGTCAATAGTGCTGCCATGGCTGCCTAGGACGTAATCACACTAAAAACAGGCTCTGTTCCAGTGTCATGCTTGACTCAGATTCAGGCAGAGAGGCTGGGAGCCATACAGTGTATGATTTACTCTGATCAGGCTTAGGCTCTATAATCAGCACTGATTACTTCCCTTTACTTCCCAGCTCAACACCCCATGCATCTTAATTGCAATTACCTCTCTTCTGAAATTAAAGCAGCTTGGAGTAGTTGAGCAAAGCATGATAATATTGTGTGTGTGTGTGTGTGTGTGTGTGTGTGTGTGTGTATTTGGGGGATGTGTCAATTTATATAGTAGGTCTCTTTTTATTGGTATTCAGGGCGTACA
>OMLI01030633.1:0-14426 GCA_900302605.1 Rondeletia loricata | reverse complement strand
AGGCCCTTTGTGTACATAGAAAAAGTATTAAATCTTTGATTTCATCTCATGAAAAATTGGAGCAAAAACAAAAGTGTTGCATTTATATTTTTGTTCAGTGTAGGAGAATGTTGTTTTAATAAACAACTTTTGAATCACACAGCGCATCCGATGCAGAAAAGGAAAGGTTGTTTGCATCAGAACCAGGACACACAGTGTCATAGATGCGATGCAGCTTACACAGTTCCGCACTATAGGTTGTTATCAATAACGTCATATTCCAACGCTCGATTCCTAGCTGGGCAGCAAGCGAGCAGACAGCTGCCCTGTCACATAGCTATATAGTCATTTTAGAGTTTATAAAAGAGCATTTATGACTTCTGATAGGTTAAATAGCTACTTTCGATACTTTTAAAATACTTATCTCGATACTTCGATAGTATCGATACTTTTGACAACCCTACAGCTGACAAGCCGATTGATTACATTTTACAGCGGTTGACATTGTTAGCGTTTTAAAAGTGGAATGCAGTGTAAAATTTGGCTTAGTTTTGATTATCATTGAATTGAAGGCAGATCGGCACGTCATACTGTATACAATGTTTGAGTTATTAATACAATAGTAGTGAATGAATCTGCTTGACTTCAGTTTATTGTTTAACTCATTGGCTATAAATATCATGAGCTTGAACATACTTTATCAGCATGCCATACAAAGCAATCTGAATGGAGTTTCTGCTGTAAACAGTGACTGAGTTATAAATACAGCGGATGGGGCTGATGGACTTACATGTATTTTATAACTCATAAACTATAAATGCTATCAATATGAGCTTATGCACAAAGCTGTAGGACAAGTAGCGTGCCGAAGGGGTCAAAAAAAAAGCATGAACATCTTCAATAACTCATTAAGTATGCAAATGTTCGAACATTCTGCACGTTTTGATATATGAACCGTATCTGTCGCTTTAACGGTTTTCAAGTTACAGGTGAGCAAAACATGGCACGGAATAATAAGTATACAAGAGTGATTGCTTACAGCAATCACACTAAAAAGGTAAAACCGGGGAGTAGAAAGCGTAGCAGCGTAACGTTGCAACCAATGCGGAAACAGAAGCTGCGTCAAAGATATGTATGAGTGGCCAATATGTAAATGCGTGTTTTAGTTCTCTCGCGTCAAAGTGTAAAAAAAATAAAATAATCATCGAAACATTTTCATCTTCTGCCATGTAACAGCCATAATTGGCCCGAGTCGCAAAATGCACAGCTGGGCCAGTAACATCATGCAACAATCGGGCCGCGCTCGTTACCCGAGTGTTCCAAACTCTACAACACACCACAGTCGGCGCGCTGCTGGCCCAGTTGATGCCACCCGATGCCGACTCTCACCCGATTGTGCCTTCACTCAACGAGCTCGGCCCGATTCCCGGTGCTAGCTGGGCAGGGACAGTGGAAATTGCTTTTGGTTCAACATGGTAGATGAGTGGAATAGCTCTGCTACATGCATGGACACAACACTAAGGCAACAAACAACCAGTAATGGGTACAAAACTGAACAGACAACACTAGTGTAAGATGAGTAGGCGGTGTAAATGGCATCAAATAATCGGACACGTGGAGTGCAATAACTAAGTAATATGTAATTGTCCCTTGTAGGCTGGAGCTGACATCTCCATGATCGGTCAGTTTGGTGTGGGTTTCTACTCTGCCTACCTGGTCGCTGAGAGGGTGGTCGTCATCACCAAACACAACGACGACGAGCAGTACGTCTGGGAGTCCTCTGCTGGAGGCTCGTTCACAGTCAAGGTCGACAGCGGTAGGTGTCAAGAGTTTCAAGAAAGCAGTTCTCCCTCATGTGGCAACATGTAAACACGACATCCTGGTGGTTCAGTGGTCTAAGCCACGTACCATGTAACTGCGACGTCCTGGGTTTGAATCCAGCCCGGGACCTTTGTTGCATGTCATCCCCCTCTCCCTGTCCCTGTCTCTATATACTTTGTATTATCTAATAAAGGTGAAAAGGGCTCCCAAAAAAACCAGTGAAATTTTCTAAATTTAATAATCGCGGCTTTGTTACATTTCCCCCAGGCCTCGCTATTCCACATTTATGTCGAAATTCAATCTTTAAAACTCGGGAGTCAGACTTAAATTTCTGCCGAAGAGAAAATGTAGGTCCCTTGCCTTAACATTAATTTGAATTTTAAGTGGTGTAATGGCGTTCAAATTATAATCTTTAGCCAGTAGGGACAGTGTCCTTTGTTTGGTATGCATTGTTGACTACCTTCAGTTTGGTAAAGTTGAATAGACTGGTGATTAGCCCTATAATTGTAACAAAGTTTTCCACGTCATACCACCAGCCATCACCCCAGAATGGTTATATAAAACTTTTTTTTGGAACTATGATGCATCCCTAGGATTTTGAAGTTTTTGTTAAATCCAATTTTGAAAATGTGGAATGGCCCAACTTTATATATGGACCTTTGTGCACCTCCATGTCATCACTTCATATTCATAAACGATTAACCAGACAAGGTGTCAGGTAAACAATTTGAATGGACAGTACAGAGGCGATCAGCGGCCTGGTGCCTAGCAGAGGGTGTCTGCCTCAGAGTCCCATCCGCTGACATGACAAAATGTTTTAGGACAAGGTGTGTTCATGACTGTGCTATAAAATTCTCAGGGGAGCCCATTGGCCGTGGAACCAAGGTCATTCTGCACATGAAGGACGACCAGACAGAGTACGTTGAGGAGAAGAGGGTCAAGGAGGTTGTCAAGAAGCACTCCCAGTTCATTGGTTACCCAATCACCCTGTTTGTAAGTATGGAATATGATGGGGTGGCATCGCTGCTGATTAGCCCTTTCAGTCTTTGCTAAAATAAAACGATTGGCTTACTGATAAGGAATCCATGAGAAGTTTAAAAATCCAGTCGTTCTGTTATGTAGGTGGAGAAGGAGCGCGACAAGGAGATCAGCGACGACGAGGCAGAGGAGGAGAAGGCAGAGAAAGAAGAGAAGGAGGAAGCTGAGGACGCTGAGGACAAGCCAAAGATCGAGGACGTGGGCTCAGACGATGAGGAGGACTCCAAAGACAAGGACAAGAAGAAGAAAAAGAAGATCAAGGAGAAATACATCGACCAGGAGGAGCTGAACAAGACCAAGCCCATCTGGACCAGGAACCCTGATGACATTACCAACGAGGAGTATGGAGAGTTCTACAAGAGTCTGACCAATGACTGGGAGGATCACCTGGCCGTCAAGGTAACCAGTGTACATATAGGCAGGTGTATGTATGCGTAGACCCATATCTTTGACCAAAATGGGGATGCACAAATAAAGTTGTCCCCAATCACCACTGATTAGAGGAAACGCTTCTGTATGGGCTTTAACCAACTCCTCCCCTCTCCGTCCTACAGCACTTCTCAGTGGAGGGCCAGCTCGAGTTTCGGGCCTTGCTCTTCATTCCCCGCCGTGCGCCCTTTGACCTCTTTGAGAACAAGAAAAAGAAGAATAACATCAAGCTGTACGTCAGGAGAGTCTTCATCATGGACAGCTGTGAAGAGCTCATCCCCGAGTACCTGAGTAAGTTGACTAGACTGGGGGGCGGGGGGGCCTGGCTGTTGAGGTGCCATGTCTTATCAAGTGAGCTATACAGGACCATTCAGATATAAACTCCAAAGCCTTTCTGAAATGCTAAGGTTTTTGTTATCTGTCCTAATGAGCCATGTTTTGTGTTCCCCTCCAGACTTTGTGCGTGGTGTGGTGGACTCTGAGGATCTGCCCCTCAACATCTCCAGAGAGATGCTGCAGCAGAGCAAGATCCTCAAGGTCATCCGCAAGAACATCGTCAAGAAGTGTCTGGAGCTCTTCGCCGAACTGGCCGAGGACAAGGAGAACTACAAGAAGTTCTACGATGGCTTCTCCAAGAATCTGAAGGTAACATTATAAACATTAAGCATTGTATTGATGAAAATGTATTTGAAACACAAGTTTTTAATGAAAGCTCTCATATTGCCCTCGTTTCTTCAGCACGGCTCTGGGATTCCAAAGGTTTTTTGTTTTTTTTTAAGTCTAGCAGTGCTTGTTACCCCCTAGCTTTATAAGGCAGTATAGCCATAGTTTTTAGATGCAGGCCAGTCATACAACGTAGTATTGTACCCTATAGCTGAGGAAAAGTGATCCTCTTTCATTTCAAAGACCCTGTTGGTAATTTTGCATATTCTCAACAGCTGCATAATCTCTTGCAGTTCAACACCGGCTAGATGAAAGTACGGAACTGTTTTGCTTATGCTATGCATTTTAAAGTGAATTATGTGCTGCTGCTACAGACCAGAGTCACTTAGTATTGGCAAATATTTATTAGTGTTGGTGTTAAAACCTGCTTGGAGAGCCAGATGGATGGGACTCTGTCAATACCAGAAAGTATTCATATTAATTTCTTAATACCCGTCTTTGGCAACTCTCCTCACACTACCTGCTTTGTCCTGCAGTAGACTCCATCCACCTGATGCTCAAAACGGGTGGAGAAGCATTACATATGGTAGTTGACTCGGGTGTGGTTTTATTTATTTTATTCTGTATGTAACTTGTCCATAATCGTCTGTCTGAAGCTGGGCATCCATGAGGACTCTCAGAACCGTAAGAAGCTGTCTGAGCTGCTGCGCTACCACAGCTCCCAGTCTGGAGATGAGATGACCTCCCTCACAGAGTATCTCACCCGCATGAAGGACAACCAGAAGTCCATCTACTACATCACTGGTGGGTCTTTGTCTGCTACTTAAAGAGCAAATCGGCACTAATTTAAGATTTTGAAGTAGTCAATCTGGTTATATGGCTTCTGTATAGTGAAGACAATTAGTCCTGTACTTAAATTTGTTTCTCTCCTCCTATCTAAGTCCTGCGTCTGCTCCTAGGGGCAGAAAATCATTGTTGCACTGCTCTCTATGGGCTGAAACTTTCAGCCATGTTGCACTTCTAGCCACACCTCAGTCGGTGATGTCAAGGCAGGTATTTTGCCTTTGGCGGTGTCAAATGCTTTGCGATCAGAAAATTGTTACTGCCCCCAAGTAGAGATGGGTGATCCGTTATCAGACACAACCCACTATTCACTCTCGCCCTCCTCCCCACTTTTTTTGCAGCTTTCAAAATTGTGTACTAGGCGGAGACTGGCTGAAAACGATGCGTTTATGCACTCTTTAAGCCGACTTTGCTGATGCCTTGTCTTAATGCATTGGCTTTCTTTCCTTACTGAAGTACTTTGTAACTTGATTTAGAAAAGCGCTATAGTATGTGTGCATGAACATGTTGAGTGAATTTAAGTAGTTTACCAACAAGCATACAACTATCAAGCATAAAACAAAGTGATGATTCATATTTCCACGTGGTCCTCAATTGTTCTTTTGTTCACTTCTCAAGGTGAGAGCAAGGATCAGGTGGCCAACTCCGCCTTCGTGGAGCGTGTTCGCAAGCGCGGCTTCGAGGTCCTGTACATGACTGAGCCCATTGACGAGTACTGTGTCCAGCAGCTGAAGGAGTTTGATGGCAAGAGCCTGGTCTCTGTCACCAAAGAGGGCCTGGAGCTCCCCGAGGACGAGGAGGAGAAGAAAAAGATGGAGGAGGACAAGACCAAGTTCGAGAACCTCTGCAAGCTCATGAAGGAGATCCTTGACAAGAAAGTAGAGAAGGTCGGTGATCTGAACCAGTCGTCTAAATTCCCTCATGAGTCACTGATTCGTTGGCCTTAATTCCTCTACACGTTTTTAGGATTCATCGTCTTAAAATTCACAACTGCAGTTGACGGGTTTTGTTTTTTGGGGTTGGTAACAGGTGCCCTAACTGTCCCAAACTTGTGTTCTGGTGAGTTGTAGCCTAAGGGTGGCCCCTTTAGATTCCTGTGGCATTTTGAGTGTGTCCTGACTGGGTTCATGCCAAACATGTTGCGACTGGTTATTGTTTCCAGACGGTGATGTGGCACACCCAGAGAAGCTAGAAGACCAGAACTTTTGAAAATGAAATAATTGTGGTGACTGTGCTTGTGATGCCATTCTAACAGACATGTTTTTCTATTTCACATTTGGATGGTTTGCAGGGTGTGAAACTAATTGGGGTTTTCTTTTTTTCTCTGACAGTGGCAGGTGAATTAAAATTCACCAGTCACTCTGAATGTTTGCAAGCCAAAAGGCTGTTTTTCTATACAATTGATCTACATAGACTTTGAGCTACACCTGCCACGGTGCTGGTGGGTTTGGCAAACAAAGTGGCCACCAGCAATTATCTTATGAGCATGTGGCTGGTGTTAACATGACACCAGGATTGTGTGTTTAGGAGTTGGATCTAACATGACTGCTCTGCATGCCTTTTTATTAGCTTGGGTTTACCCCCCTGACTAAAGTCTTGTTTTTAAATAGGTCAGCTTGCCTGTAGAAGCACTATGCAGCATTTTGTGTTTTATCCTACTGCCTTAACATGCTCTGCTTGGGTCTCTCCTCCAGGTGACTGTGTCCAACAGACTGGTGTCTTCTCCCTGCTGCATCGTGACGAGCACGTACGGCTGGACGGCCAACATGGAGAGGATCATGAAGGCCCAGGCACTCAGGGACAACTCCACCATGGGCTACATGATGGCCAAGAAGCACCTGGAGGTCAACCCTGACCACCCCATCGTGGAGACTCTCAGGCAGAAGGCCGACGTCGACAAGAACGACAAAGCCGTGAAGGACCTGGTCATCCTGCTGTTCGAAACCGCCCTGCTGTCCTCGGGCTTCTCCCTGGACGACCCACAGACCCACTCCAACCGCATCTACAGGATGATCAAACTCGGACTGGGTAAGGCCAAATCTGTAGTAGTCTGAGGGGGAAGGAGTCAAAGTTTCACTGAAAGGCTGTTGCCTTAGATATACGAATGTTAAACACAATTATTTAAAGTGTGTTTGTGCAACGTTTGTCTTAAGAAGTACCCCAATTCCTTTTCCATCTCCAGGTATCGATGACGAAGACATGCCCACAGAGGAGACCACCACTGCAGCCGCCCCAGATGAGATTCCTCCACTAGAAGGTGAAGACGATGCTTCACGCATGGAAGAAGTGGATTAAAACTCCCTCAGATTTAACCCTTTAGCCTAAATTTTTCAATTGTATATCTGTAACTAGGGGAACCTGGTCAAGTAATTTGGTTAAAAATAAATAAAATATTGTTCATGTCGACCGCTGGGCCAGTGTTGCGCTCGTGTGTAGAGCGTTACTCTGCAAGACATGGAAAGCGGTTTAGATTTTGCTGTATATGATAAGTTCATGGTGACCAACACATTTGTTTAACAAGTACCCTGTTGCACTGAGTTTTAAAAATGTTGGACTGGTAGATGCGAACACGGGGAATGGTACATTCCATTATCAGGTGGTCTGGAGAGGGTTTGGGTGGTTCTGCTCATGTGCAACACTGCACGCTGCATGGAGAGAGGGCTGCAAGATTCCTTTGCCTGAGTCCAGGCTTATCTGTATTCGGTCTTTTTGTTTTGCAAAAAATTAAAAAGATGTAATACCTTAAGTTTGACGTTGTCTATTTATCAGTGTGATTGTTCATAGTTGAAAGATATTGATGCCAACATACAGACATACGTTCACCATAAAGGTGAGTTTAATAAAAAGATAAAGATAAGAATTTGAAGCAACTTAATTCTCTGTAGGACTACCATGAATCCACCTTAGGGATGCTGTTTGGCATGTTTATTTTGACTTGAAGCAATCTTCTAATACTCCCCCACCCCACCCCAAAAAATTTATAAAAACCGCTGCACTGAACTACAGACTGTCCTGTCAGCCACTAGGTGGGGACATGTTGCATATTAAAATTACATTTGGTCTCAAGTCACATTTTTATGGACATTCTTGACAGAATTTACAAATAATGTTCATATCAGGAGGCCCATAATGTTTTAGGGTTACATATATTAAAGTCCATTATTTAAAAACTATGTGCCAGTTGGTTGATTGAGGCACGTTAACAAAACTGCAATTGTTACTTCCTCTAATATAGTTTTTTCCAGATGTAGGTATTCCCTTAAAATTACCCAATATTTATTTTTCTGTCTTTCATGAGTTCTCAAGAAGATCAAAGCAAATGCAATCCCATGACACCAACTTTGCCTTACCTGAGATGATTGAGAGAAAATGTTATGGACTAATGTTATTTTAAAACGATACAGCAGGATGGAGGGAGAGAGCAGCCAAAAAAGATTTTACCTTGAACCTACAGGCACTTCATTTAAATTGACATCATTTGCTATCATGAATCATGTTACATAAATGTGACATTGATCACAATCAGCCTGTAGAAAATACTGAAGTGCTTGTTAATTCATAAATGCGTCATCAGTGATATAACAGTACTGCGTAAAACCAATACAAGTGATTATTAAGCCTTATCAGCCAAATGTGGCTGAAGTAACGGACACAATAAACAACTTTTGGGAGAGGGACAAATCCATCACTATCTGTTCTAATAAATTGTCAATCAACATAGCATTAAAAAGCATATATACAGAATCACATTGTATAGGCATGTATTGAACGCATGGATTTCTTCAAAGTGTGAGGCATCGTAAGCAGAACTCTTGGAAGGAAATGTCAAGCATAGCCTTTTCCTTGAAGTCATGTGTTTTGTACTAGTTTGAGGGGGTGGCAACGCAGCACTTCAGTAAAAGAGTAAAATATGTATTCGTGTGGGTGTCTCTCCCTCCTGCCCGGCTCTCACACACACTGGCTCTAGTCAAAGTGATAGCGGGGGACTTCAGCAGTGTCATTCAGAAACATACCGGAGACTATTCTGGCCATCTACTTGTCTATGGCAAAATACTGGTTTCCCACAGAGTTGAAAGGTGCATCTTGTCTGACTTGCCCTTAATTTAACACAAGACTTCCTGTGGAAACATTTGCTCTGTTGTGTAAATCTCCCTTCTATTGATTGGGGGCTTCCTGGTGGTTCAGTGGGCCGAGGAGCATAACATGAGCTAGCAATGTCACAGTTCTGAATCCGGCTTGTGGCCTTTGTAGCATGTCATCCCTTCTTTCTTTCTATATTTGATGTCTCTCTCCACTGTATGCGATCTAATAAAGCAGAGAAACCATGACTGAGGCGCGGGAGGAAAGTGTGTGTTGCAGACAATTCGTTACATGGCAGCCATATAGTGTTGGTTCTCATATTTGATCATACTGGGTAAATACTACAGACAGGAACAGGATATCACCCACAGGGAGGAAGCTAGATCTGCAGACTACACTACACTCGAGAAACATAACCTACTATAATGACAAAAGGGCACAACCCACGAAAACGATAACCTATATGACTGGGTGTGAGGGAATGTAGATTCACACGCAGTCTGCCACACTGTTTTGTATGTTCCACTTGTACTGTAAAGGAGTGGGTGCTGGTAACCTAAAGGTCACACACACTTTATTAACCCCTAGGTTTATCTTAACCACCTGGTAAAGAGTTAACCCTGGGTTTACTCAATTTTCTGTGGATAACCCTGCTCTGGAGCAGGCCCAGCTAACCCAGGGTTACAATCGGGGTTCCCTTTCCTCAGCAACTAGTCAAAGTGCCCTCGACAAGGCCCTGAACCCCCAGCTCCTCCAGTAGAGCTGCTCTTTGGGCCACCAGTACGAGACTGTGGTTGTACTGGGCAGCTCCCAGGTGTGAACCAGTGTAACTGGGGGCATTGCTGAAAAAGAGTAAAATCTTCACTGGGTAACAGTTACAATAAAAAGGACTCATCAGTTAACCCCCGCCATCCTCCCAGTCAGAGTGAGAACCCAGAGTGACTGGATTGGTTGGGCAGAAAGCGGAGGCCTTCGTGTCTGCGGCGTCTTTTACCCCCTAACCCTAACCCCCCCTCTCATTCTTCATTTGCATTATTGAAAAGAGGACTGGAGACGCTGGCGTCACGACACGCTGCTCCAAACCAGATGGGGTGTAGGACGTTGTGAAATGAGAGGTGCGGGGAAGTTCCCCCACTCAGCAGCTGCGAGATTCATAAACTGGGGGAAATGTTTCACGCACATCAGTCAAACCCAGTCCTCGTTCTGATGTTGAATCATCCCAGTGATCCGCTTTATGAATCAGTTTACAATGGCATTCAAAGAGAATATATCTATACAGTATATGCCATTTATTAGACTAGATACAATGGAGGGAGAAAGGAAAGATGGCAGGGAGGGAGAGGGATGAAATTTGTGATTTGAACCAACAATATTGCAGTTCATGGGATGTACTGTACCTGAGCCCACTGAGACACAAGGGCAACTGCAGACACGTTCGAAAAGGATAACTATAGCACTGTGCTGTGTGTATGCCCAGTGCCAGTAGATTCATAACAGGTCATAACCTTTAAAGCTTACCTGCAATGGAAACAGTATTGACCAAACCGCAGATCCATCATTCATCCAATACTGAACACAAACCACTCATGTGAAATAGTAAAATCAAACCACTACATTTCAGAGTTTGAACTTAATTTAATGCCTTTTATTATTAATCCAGTTGCTAAAGGAAATACTACAATGATCAAAACAAGGTACCAGTTACATCGCATTTCCCTTGTATGCATTCTGTGCTGCAAAACAGTAATGTCTGCACTATGTGCGCAGTTACCCTGCAGTTATACAAACCATCTTGCAGTAAGATACATAAAGGATCAACATCGGGCTATTGTGATTGAAAGGCTATTTTCTTTTCCATCAGGGCATGACAATCCATCAGGGAGAAACTGTTGTCGTTATGGGCGGGTGGAGGGAGGTGACGTATGTTCAAACATTTATATTCATAATGGTGGGACCATAATGTACTTTGACTTGACAAAATAAACATACAATTAAAAAATATATAAATCTCTAAGCTGATGTTAAATTCAGGAGGCTCACTGCTCAATAACTGACTGTGGCCCTTACAGGAACTGACCAATTCTCAGAGCATCTATTTGCAATGTAAAACAGTACTGCAGAACACTTTACAACACATTTGTTGGCATAGTTTACTGCCAAATGTGTAATAATGAAGTTGTAGGATCTATTCCCTTGTATTTGCTGGTTAACTTAGTGCTGGGAAACTGTTTTCCCATGTAACACTCCCAGTAATCTGTCTCTTTTCATCACTTTAAAGATATGGGAGTAAACACAAAGTCAAACAGTTAAGAAGAAAGTTAAGAAAAAAAAAACAATATTGTTGGTCAGTATAACCTAATGGTTTAACTGGTTAATGGATGTATGATCATGCCATGATGCTGAAAATGTAGTTACATTTTACAATTGTTTCACTGCGCTGAGAAACAAGGTTTTACACAAATGTGAGATATACATAGATAGAAACGCTCCAAATGGACCACAGCTCATTGGGTGTCGACAGCACCAATATCCCATGAATTTCACAGACATCTCATTGTCACAGTAACCGTTAATTGGCTGCATAAGCCACATATGTTGGTTGGTTTAAGTACAAATATTCAACTATATGGAGTTGATGGGCAGTTTGCAAAGTTTGTAGTATGGGCCTCATGTATTAGCCAATTTTACAGGCACTCAAAAATCCTGTGACTGCTGATCAGAAAAAGGCCCATTGACCCCTTGGGGGCATCTTCGTGTAATAGCCAAGTCCAATACCTTCAAAAATGCAGAATCCCTTTCTGTACCCTTGCTAAAGAAAAAAAAAACCCAAGTACAAGAACAGTAAAAAAAAAACCTCAACAGATACACACGAATAAACAAAAAAGTACCACAGAAAACGTGGTCTCAGTTCCCAGTTTGGTGCGACTTCTCGGAGTCCTACACCTTCTGTGCAAGAGGCTGCGCTGGACGCCGGCCAGCCTTCATGCGGCTGCGTGCGTACACCCGCAGGAAGAGTGCCGCGAAAACTACGCCGACGCCGAAGCCACCCACCAAAGTGACGGCGTGACCGTAAAGGAAGCAGGAGAGCAGAATGGCGATGGCCTGCCGCAGGGTCATGATGATGGTAAAGACGGCGGCGCCAAACTGGTTGATGGTGTAGAAGATGAAGAGCTGGCCGCATGCCGAGCAGACGGACAGCAGCACAGCGTGGAAGGCAAACTCGGAGTGGCGTGTCATGAAGGCCACCGAGTCGAAGAAGGCGCCCTGCTCCAGCAGCGAGCCGACGGTGAAGAGGCAGGAGAACAGGTTGACCCCGAACATCATCTGCACCGAGGACATCTTGTACTTGAACAGGTTGTCCTGCCAGTTGGAGGTGAAGCTGTCGAAGATGATGTAGCCGATGAGGATAACGACCCCGCTGAAGGTGGTGACAGTGGACGGGTGCTTGCTGGGCGTGCTGGACAGCAGGAACATGCTGACGCCCATTGAGATCAGAACGGCGGTGAAGTACTCCCAGTATTCGTAGCTCTTTCGGGAGACAATCTTGCCCATGAGCATGACGGGGATGACCTTGGAGGCCTTGGCCAGGACTTGAGTGGGGAAGCTGATGTACTTGAGGGCCTCGTACTGGCACCAGCTGCTCATGATGTTGGAGAGCGAGGCAAAGGAGTACTTGTACATGGGCGCTCCGTGGCGTGGCTGCTTGAACAGGATGCACCACAGGCCCGACACGGTCAGAGCCAGGATACGGTTCATGAACACCAAGAACTGGGAGTCCTTGAACCTCTCACCTTCATCCTCGGGAGTCGTGGCTCCATAGGAACGCGTCATCACCCTCTCCTGCAGAACCCCCCATGTCAGGTAGGATGCCTAAGAATGAAAGAATGGACTTTTAGAGGCCTTAAGGAATAATCTGCATGTTGATGAAGGTCAACAAATGTGCACATTCTAAGGTGAAAGACATCAATCATGTTTAAAATCCTGACATTAATGTGCATTTATTCCCATCTTTGTAGTTTTGTAGAGACTGATTGTTGCATCCTCCAGTGGTTGAGCTCACTTTGATATTTTGATGTAATTGCGTACTTTATGTAGAGCTTGATGTGACAGATGGGAGAGTTACTACCCTGCTCCAGTTTCTGTTAACCAGCCCCCCACAAACTGCACTGCAACATCTTTTAAAATGGCCAACAAGCAGAAAGCTGCCCAAACTGTGAGTGGAATCACACTTGAATAAACAAAAGCAAAGCACCCCTCACTTCATCTTCATGAATAGGAGAAACATAATATGGTGGTATTACGGGGCTCAGGCCAGCTGTAGGCTATATGTATTAAATGACTGTACTTCCTGGGAGGAACCCACCTGAAGTCCCGCAGCACAAAAGACTAGCTTGACGGCTTGTCTGACTGGCGAACCTGAATCGCCCTCATTCCTGGATGCAATTGACACGTCATCCAACAGACCTGCCTTGGCTTCACTGCCAAACACACAGGTCTTTATGACAGAGTAGCAAATGCCATGACCTGAAACATAAAAATAATGAATGAACTTGAGGTCAAGGTGGTCAGGAAGGTAGTAGACCAAGGTATTAATTATATGATCACATTCTCAACAAAACACAAATATCAAGGGAACATCATTGTTTACTTGGCCTTTATTTCCCAAATAGAGGGCAGTATCTCAGTAGCCGAACCTGTTTCTAGGTAATTGACACGCTTGAAGTAGCTAATGAGGAGGTAGCCAGGGATGATGATGGTGGAGTATCCCAGCACGTTGATGAAGAAGCGGAAGAGCCAGACATCACGCCAGCCCTCCAGTAGCGACGAATCTTCATCTGCAGCCACAGTGGAAGGGAAGAGGAGCAGCACCAGCGCAAGCCAAACCCTACAGAGCAATACAATATGGTAAAAATATCAAGCCACGTCCTAAAGTACAACACTATACATATGTCAAGCAAGACATCAGAGGAATGAGGGGATGTACCAACACAGATGCCCTGACAGAAGTTCTACTTGATAGGCCTGACAAAGAGTTGTGAAACAGGGATGAATTGGATTAATACCCAAAGGCAGTGCTTCTCAACCGGTGGGCTGGGACCTAAACGTGGAGCTTAAAAGGTTCTGTCAGGTTCACAGAGAAAGAACAACTTGAACAGGGGAATACTATGTTATCTTACATCTTGTTTCACAATTTGGGTCTTGAAGCAGAAGCGATTGAGAGGTGTTGCCCTAGGCAACAGAGGCATTTTACTATAAGCTAGGGTTGTCACGATACCAGAACTGTGAACTTCGATACAATACCAGTTAAAATACACGATACTCGATACCTCTTTCGATACCACGACAAAAAGAAAAAATCCTTCACACACAAAATACACTGAACAAAAATATAAACGCAAACTGGTCACGATAATCCATCCACCTGACAGGTATGGCATATCAAGATGCTGATTAGACAGCATGATTATTGCACAGGTGTGCCTTAGGCTGGTCACAATAAAAGGCCACTCTAAAATGTGCAGTTTTATCTTGAAAAGAGACATTTATTAGGCACTGAACTATATGGATTTCAC
>OMLI01030632.1:21890-39127 GCA_900302605.1 Rondeletia loricata | reverse complement strand
AATTAGTTAGGACGAGTTTTTGACTCAAACTTTACAATCCGTGGCCGTTCATTACAGAGCTATTATTAGCCAGCTAACGTTGGCTAGTGTTGACTGAGCATGGCTGATGTCTTCATACGAGTCCTGTGTATCGATAATGTTAACGTTACCACACCGTTATGCATTCTGTCCGTTATAAGTCAGTATTGGACACCAGAACAGTCCTGTTATGTCATGTGTGTCATCAACTCTGATGCTTGATTCTCAATTAAAGCTTTGTCAACCTCATAGCAGCATCCTGTGGTTTGTTTTTTGACAGACAGGCTTACTGTATGTAACATGACATTCCATCTTCATCTGCACAGTTACAGATGGAACACTGACTGACAGAAAAGAGTTCACCACAAGCCAAGTTCAAGAACAAGAGAAAAGTTTTAAAGAGATTTATATTCAAATTAGTGAAGATTTTGTAGTTGTTTTTTTATGCACATTGTTGATAAAGATGTTAATTATCTGGTGTAATAAAAAAAAATTTAACATGTTTTTTGAATGCATAAAAAATTACATTTCAAGCACTACTCTTAAATAGTCAGTAAGAGCTTAAAGTGCTTGAAATGTAAAATAGGGTAAACAATAAACATGACTGCCTAGAATGAAAGGCACCTGCACAGACAGTGGAATCAGATGCCTTTTAGGGTCCAGAGTTCGCTACATTAATTATGGATATCGGAATCTTTGAAAGAGAGAAAAAAAAAATCGGTTGATATCGGCCTATCAGCCTTCCTGTTAAAAATCGGTTGATATCGGCCTATCGGCCCTTCCTGTTCCATATTGGACGACCTCTAGTCGACTCCACACATACCTCTGCCTGTCCTACAAATAAATACATAAGAACAGAGAAAACTAATCAGATCTGACTTTAGTAAGAGGAGGCATTTAGCAGGGTTGCTCAATGATTGCAGCCCATTAATGGCTACCCAATCCACTTACTATCAGTGAATTAATACACAATCATGAAAGTGAATGGCTCTGAAGAAACAGCAGTCAGGTTGTATTCACAGTAATGCAATGTACGTGCCTATGACCTAATGTGCCTTAACTACCATTCCTCCACTGCGAGGAACTTCATTATGACTGGAAACAATTAGTGGGAGCAACGTATGTAATGGGCTCTCAGCTTCCAACAGCACAGTCAATAGCCTGGAAATGGAAACTCTGCTCTAATCACTAATGAGAAAATTGTGGAGGGGCAAGAGCGAGGGAGAGAGTCACTGGGGAGTGGGGATACAAAGAAAAAGCAGCTAGACCCTAATACAGTGGGCTGTAGGATAAAGGTAGTGTAATGTTAGACTATAAAATGATAACTAAATCTTCTCGCTTTCGTCATCACTCCATAGACCCAAATCATAATCAGATTCACTGGTTATCAAAAAGGTAATCATCTGACTTATTATTATTCATCTGATCATGATCTCCCCGTGAATAACTGATGTATTTACTGCCTACTTTGTAATTGACCCAAGACTGGGGAAGGGTGTGACAGAAATCACATTGGTAATCAGTGAGATAATGGATTACGCCTATATCCATAACAGAGACCAGCTCCTCGCAGTGAAAATCAGCAGCCAAAAACACAGAGGGAACGCTCCATAAAGCCCACTCAGCACCTGTGGTAGAGTCTACAAAAGCTGCAGCTAATGTGTTCTGTTCAAAGGAATTCCTCTGTGTCTCTGTTTTAATGATAGCCTAAACTCTATTTCCCTCCCTCCCATCTCAACAGAAATCAATGCTAAGGAAACACTCAAGTTTCCACCAAGCAATAGCAATTTCTGCCTAGACGGCTACATAGCGAAGAGGTGTTTTATGGTCGTAATGCCATTGCACCACAGGCTATGATTGGAAATTTAATAAGCAGGCCTGGGAAATAGCCCCGTGCTGTTTTGGTCTCCCCTACCTTTCTCTTCCTCTCTCAACTGCAGGGTTTATAAAACCAGAAGCCTCAACACAGCAGTAAATTAAACTCTCTGCTTGTGGGACTCCCTTTTTCCTCAGCTGAAAAAAACATTCTTTGAAATCAATGCAAGCATTAAGCATTTTGATGGGCTCAAGACTTGTATATCACTGTGAAATGCTATGAAAATAAATGGCGGAGCTTGGGGTTGGTTCATTTGCACGGTGCTTGGAGAGATGTGTTATTCCTATTGGTCTGAACCCCCTATACCTTCACATCCTGTTTCCCTAGCAATACCGTTCTGAATTATTGATGTTACCACCGTGTCCCCCTCCCTCCCCCAGTCCCTTACACACAGACCCTCTACAAGGATCTCCAAGCTTGACTGGGTCTCCTAGGAACGCTCACTGCATACCATCCCAGTGACAATATCCAATAAAGGAGTGCAGGAGGAGGGGCGAGATGCACCCTGACATTTAAATCAATTGCTTCCTTACGACAACTCTATGATTTTTAACCCATCTTTATTACCATCTTCACTGCAACGCCCAAGGCAACAAACCGGTTTCTATCATAGTAAAAGACAGAGAGCAACATGAATCTCTAGGTATAGCTCTATTCTTGCAGTACAGCCCAGATGGCAAAATGGAGTGTTAATATTAATATAGCTTAATGTGGTAATGCTCCTTGTGTTGAAATTCAAACAGGGCGATCTGGCTCTGGGTGTCCGTTGTTTGCTAAGGTTTCATCCCAAGCTCTCTATCTGCAAATAGTGTGTTTTAACAGTGTGTGCAAAAGAAAAGGCACACATGTGTGTGAATTCCCAAGGTCTCTGAATGCATGTTTTATCACTCTGCCTCAGAGGTAGTAGAGGGGGGTCCTGCCACCCTGAGCAGACAACTAGCTTCTTCACATGATGTAGGGAAAACCTGGAGTAAATCAGAAACACAACAAAAACAAATTTTATGCTGTATATATACAACCATAATCAATACTTAGTGCGGTTGCAAATATATAGTATTCGCAAAAAAATTGCCTATTATCTGTTGACACCAGATGTTAGAAGTCAGCATTATACATCAGATCTATACAAATGGAACGCAATCCAATCCTTCTACCTGACTCCAGCAGTCTTATCATGGATTACCACCACGTCTACTAATCCCACTAGATCAAACACCATAACACAGGTCTGATCTTTCACAGTTAAGAGAGATTCACACAGACCAGTGAGGCACGACACACTGGCTATGTTTACATGCACTGAGAATTCTGTTCTTAACCCGGTTACTCAAGTAACCTGCTTTTGGGTCAACGCGTGTTAACGTCATAACTCAGTTAGAATAGTGTGGTTAAGATCATACTCTGATTATGAGAAACCTGGTTAAGATGTCTGGAGGGACACTCAGTCGCAGGGTATCAAAAGTCCATGTAAACAGCTTAACCTTATTAAGACCTTAACTGAAGTAGGGCCAATAGCCGTGTTACTCCGTGAATGTAAACATAGCCAGTGAGAGTTTAAGAGTCCAAACCAAAAGCACTGTTTATCACTGTTATCATCTATTATTCATAGTTCTCTCTTTATGATGCTATTAGCTAAGGCAGCGAACAAAACATGGCTAACATGTACACAGAAATAACTCATGTATGAGCTTTAATATTTGACGAAGCTGCTGCGAATAGTTCCCCAGTGTGAAAGCCAATACACTACATTAAGCAGTCTGCCTAAACAAAAAATGAAATGTTTCTAATGGATGAGTCTTGATAATGGTGAGTGGCACCTGATTTATGCCGACAACTCTTGTCCGGGGAATATCGGCTTCTATTCCCAGGTGGGCCTTGGTCTCTATAACCACTGGGGCAACCAGGCACTTAACCTGAATTGCTTAGGTAAATATCCAACAATATATATTGATTACACATAAAAAATTTGGACCAATTAAGTAACTCAACCCACTACAGAAAAAAGGACTATGATTAACAATGTTCATTTTGACAAGGTCGAAACACCATGTGGAGCATCAAAGTGTTGCTGTTGTCTGTAGTGTATATTATCAGTACGATGAACCTTGCTGAATACAGAACTTAATCCTGTGCTCATGCATTTGCACTAGAACACACAGCTTGCTATGTTGTGTGAGGTATCAGAAAATGCGTGGAACGCATCATTGGCATGACAGAGAAGCCCGTTAACATTAAAATAGGTAAGGGCACAAAGGGAAAATCAACGTGTTTACGCACTGAAGTCCCTTGGCTGTCAAGGAAAAACAATACCAGCCTCAGCTATGAAAGACCAAATTAATAAATGGAATGAAAGTTACAATGAGCAGGAGGGGCTGGTGCTGCAGTGACAGACCCTGAAAGAGAGAGAGAGGGTACGATAGAGGAAGAACAGAAAAATACTAAAAGGTCTGCAGCACATTAATTAATAGTTCATGGGAAGGTGCATACAGGCAAACAGAGCTGTGATGAATGGTCTCATTTGTACAATGAGAAAGGACCCACCCAACTTGTCTGCCATCCAACTCCAGTCCCCACTACTAAGGCTTATGCAAATACGGACCACCATTAGCTGTGTTAACAGGTAACTGCTTGGAAGTGACCCCATTGACCAGGCAGCCACGCTGAGGTGATGGATAGTCCACCAATACCGACTCAGTGTCACTCAGGGCAGAGGGAGCTGACCTCATCCCTCTGAAAAACATGATGCATATTCAAGATCCTACATTGCACAAACAATTTATCTGTTGCCCTGTCTTAGTGGCTTTCACTGTCTCTCCCATTCTCTCTCTCTCTTACACTCGCAGACATGCAAACAAAAAGATACGACACATAACCCTTATCCCCCTATAGGCAAACTAGAGAGGGAAGCCTGATTAAATTATGAAACATTAATGATGACCCCCTTGTCTTTTCCCCAATCCTCATACAGCAGTGCCTCTGCAGAGCAAATTATGGCCTCCTATTACTCCAGACCTAGTGGCTCTACACCAGACACCACCACATTAATGAGGAGAAATTAGACAAATACAGAAAGCTGTTTATTAGGGAAAGACATGCCCTGTGAGACCCGGGTCTGTCTGCACTGCCTCGCTGGCAGAATAATGGGACCAGCAGGGTCTACATGTCCAGACAGACACAGAGAGAGAGAGAGAGACAGACAGACACCCAGGCAGTCAGAAAGATGAGGAAAAAAACAGCACAAGAAAAAGCATAAAGAAACTGAAAGAGTCAAAATTACAGCACCTTCCTTGTATTTTCCGCTAATCACTACATAATAAACTCTTACAAAAAAAGCAATTATAGAGACAATGGAAGGTAACTGTGCGGCACATGACCATCGCTCCCAGTGGGAGTTCTCTGACAAGAGACATAATCTGCAGCAGTGAAACACGGGGTGACCAGCCAGATACCTCTAGATTTACTGATTTAAAGTAAACAAATTTTTACTTTAACAGATTCTGGTTAAAAATGTACCAGAAGGTGGTGTCATTTTAGTGAAGGTTACTCTGACAAGCAGAAAAGAGGTGGTATTCAAACAACAGCAGAAGTTGAGAAAGTTTGTGATCCACACGCATCTGTTAGTGCAGCCAAGTTGAATGTCTACATGCCATTGCCCTGCCATGAGGGGGCGGTAGCTCTGTAGTAGAGCTTGCCGTCTGGTGTGTTGGTGTCACCAGGGGTCAGATTGACACCTGTGTTGTGAATAATGCATGGGAGCTGCCAGAATGAAAATGCCACAAATCTGCAGAGAGGTCGTAATTACTGCAACCCCTTGTAGGCCTGTAGCCCCCACAGCAACTACAGCATACACACCAGACGTTAATATCACTGCCTCCACTAAGGAGTGAAGCATTCAGTCAATGGCATTAAAATTGTATATCACATAGCCATGTATGTAATGCTCCTGCTCCAATAAATAATGAAGCATGTATTTTGCATATAGATCTGCACACAGGCAAACAATGCTCATAACAGCACAAAGAAAATCAGAGTATAGCTTACTGCACATTACTGCCACACCAGGAATTATAGACACATTTATTCTAAGGAAAATTGCCCCTGTGGTCAACTGTGCCTCCAATTATTTATCCTGTATAACTTTGTCCAACCCCACTAGACTGAATGGATTTTATATGCCACTGAAAGCAAATATGACAGTTTGATATCCTATCATAAATGTCTCATGTGATGTGCACACTGCACCAACACACTGTAAACATTAATGCAAAAGTCAAACACTGAGTGCCTCCAAGAAAAGTGCTGTACTACCTGATAACACATAAACCTGCAATTGGGGAGACAACAAACACCAATACACATTCAACCAGTCGTCTGGTAAACATCATCTTTCCTACTGTATTTTTTGAAGCACCATCACTTCTCACATAAGATTGAAATAAAAACGTTATTCACAAACAGTGCACATTATATTACAACAGCACAAGAAAACAGTCTGCTTTTTTTGACATCTCACTGACAGCATGTAAGACTGTTGTCTCTACAAAATGCAATGGTTAGTCCCCTGTCTTTCTAATAATCTGTCATCTAAAAAAGTAATTTCTCAGTGATAATAACACTGCAATATCTCTCTCATCATCACCCCTGGCCCTTCTGTACTTCTCACATCCCTCCCAGCCTGTTTCAGAGATGGGGGAGCACAGGAAGTGTTTCTCTGTGAGTGATGGGAACATGGCATTGGGATGCTGTAATCCCTGTCCAGTTCTCCCCTCTGTCCCCAGAGGATTAGTGGAATATGGAAAAGATACGCATCCACACCCATCCACACACAGACACCCACACACACACATTTGATCCCTCCTCATCTATACCCTTATCACCAGCTTTGACCCCTCACCTCCACTCCGAAGTGAGGCTCTTTATTAGTCTGCCACATCCAATAAAATGCACTTTATATAAGAGAATGAAACCCACGCTCCCTTCCTCTTCTTGGAGGATAAGAGCAGAGGTTGAGACAGCTGTATCAGACTCGCTTCAGCAACACCAGAGCCCATCAGGACACACACTGATAAGGTAGGGTAGCCAGCCAATGACTTAACCACAGTTGCTCTAACTACCCTGGTTGTAATACATTCCCTTACTAGAAAATGCACTCAGTAGAGCGCAGACCTCCGCCAAGGAAGCCATCCATAAAGCATAGGTGTCAACCTATACAGTTTCCCCGTATACAATTTTTAAAAAATCTGTATTTTGGAAGTATACGGCCGTATGAGAGTAAAATACGGGAAATCATGGCCTGATTCAATTGACAATCAACCTTTCTACAAAGTTTTGTGGTGTTACGTGAATCCGTTCGGAAGTTATGTGCCTTTTAGTGAGGCCACACCCCCTTTTGGCCAATGAGTGTGGAAAGTATGGCTGTCGCGGTTTGAAATTTTCCCACCACAGTTGTGTATGTGGCTCATCGGCGTGGGGTGTGGTGGTCCCGCCCTTTTTTAAAAGACATGTGAGTTTACCCGGGATCGGTTGGTCGTAAGAAAATAGCGGGTCCTAAGAACAGGGGGGGGGGATTCTAACGTCGTAGGAGTCCCGAAACAATTTAAAACATGTTTGATAATCGATCCATTTGTCCCTCAACATTCTGAAATGTGATAAAAGGTTAAAAAAAAAAAATGTCAACAACCGCGGTTGTCGCGGTTTGTTCTCCATCCGCGGGTGCCTTGACACAATCGCGGTGGTGCGGTGATGCGGTTACCACGACAGCCCTAGTGGAAAGTTAATCAGTTCTTTCTTGGCCCATGACCTACTTTTCTACATAGTTTCGTGCAAATCCGTTCATAACTTTTTTAGATATCCTGCTAACGGACTGACGGACAGACAGACAGACAGACGGAGGCGAAAACATAACCTCCCAGTCAACGAACAAAGACAACATTTTGATACAGTGATTGCCTCTCTACAGAGTGTGTAGTATGGCCCAACCAATGTATCCGTACGATGATATTAGCGCCCATTACTGGGCAGCAGGGTGGCGTAGTGAGTGGATGAGGAGGACCCAGGTTGAATCCCCTGTGTCGGCAACTATCTGCCCTGCTGAAGTGTCCTAGAACAAGACACTGAATCCCTACCAGCTCCAGGGGCGCTGGCAGCCCTGACCGTGATTGCTCAACCAATAATGATCCAATAACATCAGCACAAACAAAATAGATTTCAGCAGAATGACTTGGGTTAAGATTTTAACATACGGGTGGATGTTTTTATCCAAAGCACCTTACAGTACCAAGAGTGCATATTTAACATGGCCGCAGTGGGAATCAAACCCCATACCCTGACAGTGTTCGTGCCATGCTCTACCCGTTGCGCTACAGGACTACAATAGGTAATGCCCAATGGGTAGTGCACATTTACTGTACACCAGACCTTTGAGAAAATAGAACAACTCTGAACAAAATCCCAGAAAATAAGCCTGTTTTAGAGTTTTGGTCAGGAATTTTGTCCAGAGCAGGGTTATAATGATAAATTATGCTGAGTAACAATGATACCACAAAAATAAATAATTATTAGCCGATATAGCAGAAATAAATCTTTATCAGTCTGACACAAATATTATGCATCAGTCGGGCTCTAACACAGAAGTGATCAGATGGAGAGTATTATGACTGTAGCTCAGTGGCAAAATCTCTGTCAAGCAGGAGATCACCGAGTCAGCCAAGCTTAGACCAAAGAAGCAAACTGTGTTTCTACCCCAGCGAACACAAATACACTCGCACAGTTCCTTAAATTCCACTTTAACCTCAGCCTTGGCCTCTTCCATGTTTGCATGGGTGTTGTTCAACATCACTCACAAGCAAGCACACACGCACACGCACACACACACGGATTACACTCCACTTGTCATAATGGCACCCGCTCAGTGAAATGGGACCAAATGGTCCGGTGTATTGACCATAATAGTGCACGGATAAAGATGAGAAATGGCACAGCAATCAAACAATGAGTTACGATTCATCTGGGGAATGGATCAACAATGATCAGAAGGAGAGCAATACAACCAGAGCCTTTCTCCCCGTTATTGCCAGTATTTAGCTACAGACCGGCCATCTTTGATTGTAGCAAAGCTATTCCACTCAATTATATCCACACCAGTGTTTTCTATTGGCAGAATATCACAAAACAGCATAGGTCAGATAAACCAATCTGAGACACTTCATCATAAAATGGCATTTAATGAAATATGCCAAAAAGATGACAGTTGATGCGACACTGGAAGCTACAAGAACTGAAGTCTGATGACACGGCGACTTCATAGATGATGTAGAGTCTCAGCAGCAGGTAAAGGAGACAGTTTTATTACAGTATGAAACAGAGAAGAGGATAGTCATTTAGTCTTTCCCTACCTTAAGGCTTTCTGTCAGAGTTATTAGTGGAGTGAAGGACAATGAAATGAAAGGGGAGACTCTTCCTCACACACCTCTAATGAATTATCAGTAATGCTTGAGCCTTGCATCACTCTGAGGCTTTCTGCTGGCTTAGTAGGACGCACAACTATCTACACCCTTAACTCACAAAGGATGCTGAAATCCATGGCTTATAGCATTTTCTTACAGTAGCAAACAAAGAGCTCCTGTACTGATATCAAATGATTTCAACAAGCAGTGCTGATCACATAATTAATGTAGTTCGAAAACACAATGTAAAGTCATGTTTAGATTAATAGGTTCTGTGCACTGTAGTACTTCCCCATTAAATACAGTCAGGAAGTGAAGTACTAGGCTGTGTTGACCTCCACAGACCTATAAGCCTGTCCTCCCTCCCCAATCTGCCAAACGTGCTTATTTATTAGTCAACTGTGTCAGACACAAAAGATGTATTCCCCTGAGGGCTGTGCATGGCCACATAAGCATCTTCTTTAATTGTGTTGGTATAATATAAACTGTGCCAAGGACATAGAGGAATTAAGATTTCTCCCACAGACATACAACACACATACAAGCACACATACCAATTAGTTACTTTTTTATATATAATTTTAACCATAGAGTTAATATAGCAGCACAACATTTCACATTATAGAGCATGATATAGTATGTATACTGTACATTTGTTCCACTGTCTTGCCTGCAATGAAAAGTGAGTATTTCCAGAAACAGACCTTGATAATGTAATAGTGTGAAACCACAGAGTTTGTATAGTGAAATCCCATGTGGCATGAATTAATGTGTTGTGCCATAAGTGTTGCTCGGGGAAATGAGTACTGTGGTGTTGCTGCGGATGCAAATATGTAATTACATGAAGTACGTAGATGAAATAGAAAGGAGACTGCATCATAAATAAACATGCCAAAGCTTAGGGTAAATGCGTAATTTATTCTATTTATGAGTCAATGAAAATTGTGGAAGTAAATAGAAGCATTCTGATCCTCAATACATTTTTATTTCATTATGCTATTCAGTGCTCGAATATCTGTAAACAAACTTTGGAAAGCCTGGGACATAAACTAGTGATAATATGAGATAAATCATTTAAAATTCCAGTGTATCCTCATTGGATATTAACTTCCTAATTAAAACACATCAGCTTTCAAAACTGATGTGTACAAATTTTCGCAACAAAGCGAGTCTTCACAATATTTTATTATATATGCAACACAAAATGTATTACAGTACTATATGTTCACTGACAAAGTCTTAAAAGCATACAAAGTGCCTGTGTGTCTGACTTGGAGGCTCAATTCATGATTTGAACACAACAACCAGTCTTGAAATACACACTCAACAAACTGAATTGCCAAACAAAGGAAGGAAAAACTTCTGACTCACCTATAATCACATTTAATACAGAAATGCATTTGAATATGTTGATAATACGGTGTGGAGAGGACATTCTCCTGTGTGGTTTGTTAGATGCTGATACATGAACCATTATTGTCTATGTTTAGATCAATCTGGGGCTAACCACCAAGTCACAATTTCCTCAATCTATAGAGTGTAGAGTAGTTTTGTGGCTAAAACTGTTACCCTGACTATAGAAACAGGTCATTTCCGAGCTTTGTTGACAAACTTCCCAACCAGTTTCCTGTTTTCACCTCGTTAGACATGATTTTCCAAGCACTGTGGACGCGACGAAAGCTTTGGCTTTATCTTCATATGGGTTATGTCACATGTCTTCTGAGAGAGAGACAGGAGAGGAGAGAATCTATGGCGGTTGATTCTATCACAATCTTACCAAACTAAAGTTCAAACGGAATAAATAAACTCAATACAATACATTGGTATAAATACATGAAGATAGTTGTAAATACAGTGCATGTTATATGTTTTCATAAAAAACAGAAAACATAACAAACAAATGTCAAGAATGTTTAATTGCAAGTAAAAAGGTCATATATTTGCCCCTTGGTTGTACTTTGCTGCACTCCAGTCTTCTCTACCCCAACTTTTCCATCGTGAAAAACACTCTCTTCTACCGCCATGAAGACTGAAGACTTGCCTGATGTACCACAAGATGAGCGCCAGGATTAAAAGAGACCATCTTGCTGAAGTACAGCTTGAGTAGATACAGAATAATGGCTGCCAGAAGATCAGCAGCTCCATTGTGCTGAGAGTGACGACCACAGTCTACCATGTCAAAGGGAGTTTGCTATGTGAGTACTGCATTGCAAAAGTTGGAACAATTCAGAGCAATCCAACTGTGTCTGTCTGACAGATTTGAACAGTGGCACAACAATTTCCCATTTGCTGCCATCTGCAGTTCAGAGCATCTCTCTTGTTTGTGTGTCTTGCTCAATGAAAAACAGCTCAAACGTTCCATTCCATAAGAGCATGTATAGCACCGAAAACATTCATATGAAATCAAAGACCATGGCCTTATTTTAACAAAATGTGTCTGCACAGTTGGAAAAGTGGAAAAGTTTTGGATCTGAATATTCTTCCATTACCATGAATAATAGTTTACATTACATACTAATTACATCTCTGGGACATGTTCATCTTTGGCTGACTGTCAGGTAAATGGGATAATCTCATCTAAAACACAATTCACATTGAGTAAACTTTAAGAATTCAGTCGCAAGGCTAGAATCCAAAGAACTCAGACTATTCTGAGTCATCAAGAAAGCTTCACTGACAATAATTGGCAAGCTGAATTTATGAACTCATACAATATTTATTTGAGATTATCCATTTAATTAAGCTTTGTTTCATAGTCATGCTGCCAGTTCTGTACTACTTCTGTATCCCCCCAAAAACCCACATATTGTCACAATATCTACAAAGTCTGTATTCACTTTTACCATATTAACATATTCAATGTCAGTGAAGTGGCTTCACTAACAGGGCGTTCATACTGCAAGTGACTTGATTGATGGGTCACTCTATTTTGACCGATTGTGGGCAGTGCGAGAGGCTCCGACTGCATCTATATAGTGGTCTTGTGTAGCTATAAAGTTTTGAACAGGGAAATTGTGTATTTTTTGCTGCTTTGGGATTGCCTTTCACAACGTTACGTCGTTTTAACGAGTTAACATAGCTAGCTGGCAAGCGCTAATTAGGCAATATCAAAAATAAACAGAAAACTCAATAAAACGACTTCAACTTCAGAGCTTACCAGTGACCCCAACAATGGATGTAACCATTCTCGTTTTTGAGATGTCTATTCTTGTAGTCTTTCAAATAAAAGTTGTAGAGAACTAGGAAGCTTTGAATGGCTGTAATCAACCTCTCATCCATTTTGCACTTGCCAGGTGGAGCTACTGGTCATAGAACAAAATCTCATCGATAGGGAAACAAATAAACATGGATATCTGGCTGTTGGTGGCTGATGACCGTAAAAAGTTCAGCTGTGGCAAACTTTCTCTGCTCACTCAGCTCTTGTGACTTGTTGGTCATGTTGTTCGCAGTGTGAAACGCACGGTATGTGTTGGAGGTAAGCATTAGGGCATCAAAGTGGGTGCTGAACAAATTGAATGATAACCTAAATCGGGCAGTGTGAAAGTTAAACCAAGTAAATTGAGGAGCATCTCGATTGTCAAAGGGAAACTGGCAAACAACCGTTTTTTTTATGGATGAAGAAGCAATTCTAACAGTACCAGAGAAACCTGTCAAAAGGAAGGTGGTATGATGTCAATTTAAACGACAAGGAGCAGATTCAGGAGCTAAAGGGGGAAATAGTTAGACGCATTGAGAGCATAGAGAGATCAAGACTAAAGTTAAAGTAGTGGTGTCTGTATATAGTATATGTGATACCTAATATCTAAGGTAGAAAAGTCTGACACATTTTGTGAGGATGTAAAATGAGTATTTCCTAAGGACGATACACCAGGTTACATAACCTAGTGCTGAAGTTTCTGGTTAAAATGTTGTAGCTGATAGGAGGGAAGATTACATTTGTTTTTGTTTGTGAGCAGGGCATGAAATTAAGCTCGCCCGCTCACCCAAGGCAAGTGACTTTGGAGTGGGCAAGTCCAGCAAAGGAAGAACTAGCCCAAATGGCAAGTGAGATTGGGCAGCAGATTCTCAATCCCATGTATGAATCTACATAAGCATTTAGTCATAGAAATGTCAGTGCTTCTCAGTCAGTTGGCTGTATTCTATTTCTTCCGTTCCACCTTATATTCAAGGGCTCGTCACTGCCTCAGCCGGCCTATCAGAACTCTGCACTGTCACCATAGTGCCAACACTCAAAGCTGTGGCGCCAACATTACAGACAGCCAGGCAGCTCTTTAGCTCACTGACAGAAGTAGCTACCTTTAGTAAACAACACCAACAGCAGCACTACAAACGAACCTCATCCAAAAATGAAATGTATACATTTTTTGCAAATGTACCAACACCTCCCAAAGAAACCGTCCTCCAAAAATTACAAAGACAAAAGAGTAAGGGTGTTTGTGGGGAGCTGGCTATGTACAGATCACTATCCTTAAATCCCACCCCTGTTTGTGAGGGAGGAAAAATTGGGAGTTAAGCATTTTTGGGCCGGCATATTGTAGGCCAGCTAAGGCTAGGCAGAGTTGGCAAATGTCAGTAGATCTGGGGAAACAGCTAATAATCCCGCAGGAAATAGTGAGCACTACCTTAAGGCTAGACTTGGTGTTGTGGTCAGAGGCGTAGAGGATTATGTATTTTGGGGAGCTCCCGGTGCCGTGTGAGGACACAGTACATGAGGCATAAGAAAGGAAAATGATTAGGTATACTGAGTTGGCAGCAGAGGTAGAGTGCACCCTGTCGAGGTTGGATACCGAGGTTTTGTATAAAAGTCAACTTCAACACTACTAGGTGAATTAGGAATTTGTGGGTGGAGCTTAGAGCAGGCAGTAAAGGCTACGTCTGAGGCTGCAGTGGGAGCTAGTGTGCGGCTGTGGCTGAGGAGAAAGCATACTGACTGGGGCACAAAGTCACCAAGTGTTATAGGGAAGGGAATGTTTGCAGGTGTATTTGCTTTGTCAGTATGTTGGTACTGTATATTGGTTTGTCAGTATGTTGGTACTGTATATTGGTTTGTCAACATTTGTTTATCAGTAGTTTATCAGTGGCATGTCCGCTGATATATTGTTTGTTTGTAGTGTGTTTGCTTGTAAACTGTCTAGTATGTTTGCTGGCATATTGTTTGGTAGTAGTATGTTTGCTGTTATATTGGTTTGTTAGAATATTGATATACTGTACTGGTTTGCTAGCATTTGTCCTCAGTCTGCTGAGAGCAGATATGGAAGGGAGTCAAAGAGGCTGGAATGCACTGTTGAGTCTCCCTGAGGTGTCATGGGCCAAACTCAACATTATTCTTTTAACGTCTGAATTGGGCTTCTGTATGGATGCTCACTCTGAATTATGGCACAAGGAATAATTACATCACATCCTGTGTATTGGTACAGTCTTGACTTTTTAGATTTTATACAAGACAGACTTGGTCTTGTATACAAATCTATATTAGATGGTCCAGATCATGGGAATAGCAACATATATGAGTTCTGTTTTAGGATGCATTTTCACTTAAACGCCTGATTGGAACAGCTCAGCCTCTGGTCAAATACTGAGATTGTATTCATAACCATGGAAGGCATTTGTCAGCTTCGCACACATAAATACACCACCTGCATTCCATGGTTTGTCAGCTAATATGTCTCCCCAGGCATTTCCATTTTGCTGCTGCTGTTGTTGTTGTTGCTGGTGCTTTTCCCTGTAAAACTCATTATGGAGAGAAAGAATTAGAGGGAAGTATCTGGGTAAGACACAACAGTGAAGGCACTCAAACAGCTAATTGTAATAACCTGACACAAGTGAGTAATTTAGCTGCCTCAAAACGAGCCCTGAGATCTGAAAGGAGCACTTTAGAGGAATGGATTAGGCTGGAGGCCATTACACACTAAGACATTTAGACAGAATATGGAGATCCATCTTTGACTGGTTTTGATTTTAATATTGAATGGTCCTTCTTATCTTCTGATTACAAAATATGAGATTATCACAGAAGCAAGTCAACATAATATTGTGCATCAAACAGTGTTTGTTCCAGATTGCCTAAAACATGCATTATTTATTAAGCAATCATCTATCATTAATCATAAATGGCATGCCAGTTAACTCAGTAATTACAGACAAAATTGTGACCACACAGCTCTCACTGCAAAAGTAAAAGTAGGTCATACTTTAACTAAATCCTGATTACATTTCATGTACTGGTTCCACATGGGCAACATTGACAAATAGGACTTTGTTTCATTGTTGCTACATCAATTGATTGCTTCCAAATGAAAGAACTGACTGATTTCGAGTGAATTATTTAACAAATGTTCTATTAATGTGCACTGACATTTTACACTGGTGCATGCTGTAAGTTGCAAAGTTATGCAGGCACATTCTATTTGCAGTAATGAGGACAGATGTCCTTTTAATTTTTATTTCAACTAATGCCTAATTCCAAGCCACTTATACTGTATATAAGTAATCATGTATTCACTTAACACAACATTGCTACCATAGTAATTACAATTTCATTAAGCTTAACAGATCAACATCCCTCATGTTTTAGCCATATTCAGAATAGCCCTCACAAAGCCAACTGGATGACAGTAAGACTTTGACAACCTAAAACAAATGTAAATACTGAGAATGGGAGATTAATGGAAAATTAACCGATTTTGGGCAATGATCTCAAATTGCTGTTATTCTTCATTCCTAAGATTCGCTAGTCAGCCACCTGGAAACAAAATAAGTGGCACCTTCATACCCACCAATTAATTTCTCTCAGAAGAACCAGGGCATATGACTCATCCAAGGAAGGAGGTTACATCATGAATAGGTGCTGTATGAAACAGACCACAAGCTAGGAGAGGCACACTTTCCACTAGGCGTAAGTATAGACCAAAACGTACACCTTCTTAAAGAGGTGAAAGATATAACAATAGAGCAGTGATATAATGCATCAGAAGAATGATTCTAATCTGCTTGGTTATATGGTTATGGATCTGACACAGATCCTGGCTCCTGGCACTGCAAGAGAAAAAAATAAGTGTGTACTATTCACCTCAACTTCAGAGGTGAAGAAGACGAGATCGGGAAGCTGATCAGAGCAAAAAACATTCCTCAGCTCTGCTATTCATCTTGCCATGCTTATGCAGGGATGCTAATCGCTTCTTGCCGTGTTGCACTCTACCCTGTTTCCCCTATGGGAGTGCTTCCTCCCTGCAGCAAAGCCAGGCTGTGCTAATTCTGGAGACATCCAGGTCTGGGGGCCTGAGCCTTGCCAAGCTCCCAGATGGGAGGGGCCAACACAGTACGAGGCTGACAGCAAGATGAACCCCTGGAAGAAAAAGGAGCATCTGAGCAACCCAAGGGGTTATGTGCTAGGAGCAGGGCCCAATTGCTTTCCTCATTTCCTCAGGCTTGTAAAGCTGATCCACTATCAGCAGCAGGACGTTATGCCATGAGCATGGCAATGAGCTTGCTTTCTCTGGGCTTTTTGACATTTCTGGCCATGTAATAGCAAGCAAAAATCTATTAAGCTGGTAATCAATTGATGTATCCAGAGGGGAAAAGCATTCTGAGGACGTAGACATTCTTTAACATGATTGAAAGTTTCTTGTTTGTGATGCTTACCTAGGCCTTGACAAGCTTCATTTCTTTAGGGACAAAGGGGCCAACGCATTTAAAATATTTCTGAAGTGCTCATCTGCAAAATGGCTCAACATAAAAAGAGATTTATCCAGATCTCTCTCACACACACACACACACACACACACACACACACACACACACACACACACACACACACTCACACACACACACACACACGCACACACACACACACACATAGGGGAATGAGGCCATGTGGTGTAAGCAATTTCCTGTCTGAG
>OMLI01030632.1:0-21870 GCA_900302605.1 Rondeletia loricata | reverse complement strand
TAAATGTTAAACACACAGACACAAGTGTCTCACCTCACTGTTGTCCTCTATGAGAACAGCCAGCTGTCTGTCCCTCTGGTCCAGCAGACTGACGTGCTTAATGGGGTTGGTCAGGGCCTCTGCGTACTCTGACACACACACACACACACACACACACACACACACACACACACACACACACACACACACACACACACACACCTCATTGTTGTGACTGTCTGGGGGTCCCTAAAGCATTTTTAGTCCATACTACAGCCTGCATGTTGGAGCTACACCACCAAACCTATAACTGAGTATTTTCACTTCTAAAACACAGCCTAGGAATACAGTAGTTCAAATAAATGTATGCTGCATGTTATTGAACATTGTCTTGTGTAGGTCTGTATTGAGTGGGTTACAGAACACAAATTAAATCTAGGCTAGAACAAGAAAGCATAATCTTTACTGAATATAACCTTGTGTTCACGATGAAGCAAAAATCTGTGTCATGGATACCAAGTAAGGGAGATATGTCAAGCAGTGCTGTTTACCCAACAGACAACTGAGGCAGAGGATTAGTTTCCTCTCCGTAAAGAATCACACAACTGGCGAGGAAGTGCTGCTGAAATCAAAACAACAGACTGTGTGTGGTCAGTTTCACCTCATTTTAATAACCTGGCCCATGCACATGTGCAGTACTGCCTAGCCACGAAGGCCTTCCAAAGGAAAAAGGCAGAATTTAACTGCTCCCGCTCATTCCAAAGATTTTCCAGACAAATAATTTCAGGTTTGTGCCCGCTAGCGCCAACCCTCTGTCCGTCCCGCTTTTTCTGACCTATAATTACATGCCATTCATTTGATTTGTTCATTAGTTCAAGCCTCGGCTGGGTAGAAGCAAAGCGGAACCCTCTTATTAGTGGTTCATGACTCTACTCTCTCCATGCTGAGCTCTGGAGCTGGGTTGGAAAAAGGCAGTGAAGCAGGGGGAGAGGGGAGAGCTGGTGGGAAGACCTTTTTTTTAAGCAAAGAGGGTTCATCTTTGTGAAGACAGACTATTTGGGGAGGCGTAGTGTCATAATTGTGTGCATAAAACTTTCCATAAAACACTGTTGTGGTGTTCAGAAGGCCAACAAGCCCCTGGTCTGCTAACTTACAGCCAATACCATTCAGATTAGTAAGTAAAACTGAAGACATAAACCTTTTGGCAAATAAAACTTTTTGGCAAATAAGCATTTCCAAAAACTTCTGTGTGTTTACTATCTAGTGCACTTTTGAGATGACGGAAAGCTTCTTTCATCCACTAAACATCCACTATATGCAGAAGCATTAGCATGCGCAACAGCTAAACGCTGTAAATACTGGCTCCACAGAGGTGAAACTGCTGCCAATATCCTTGCCATAAAGCATTGAGTAAAAGAGTTTATTTCTCTAAAAGTCAATATATTCCTTTAAGTCACCAATCTTCCTCGTCCCAGCAGTATTAACGCTCGCACATTTTTTGTCACGTATGGTGTGCTTTGCAATTCATACATTTTTCTGGCATTTCATAGGTATTAAAGCCCTCCTCTATGGTGACCTCGTCACCCAATTTCAAATTTCTTAGCTCCTCTGAAAACATATTTCAGAAAGTCAACAGTGATTATTTCTGACAATCACAGTCACAAACAAAATATGGTGTGACTGTGTAGACCTGCTCCTGTTTCAACCCATGATCTGTTGTCGCTCATATTTTCCTCTGTAACCCAATGATTTGCCAGCATGGTATCCAAGAAGGCGAGAAGCAAGATACCCGATTTGAGGATGCTAGGTGGGGGCATGAGCTACATCTGCCTCCTCTGCACAAAATTATAATGAGTCTCTTCTGTCTATTGGCATACTCATGAATATTCAGAACTGGGGCAGGCATACAGGTTGACGTGGGCTGTGCTCAATTCTTCTGTCAAGTCAGTCGTCAAACCAAAACATGCTAGTCATAAATATGTATCGAGCGGATGACGTGAAATCATAAATATTCATTGTTACATGGAATGGACCCAGCCATGCACTACCGAACTACAAGGAGAACCACAAATGTTCCCAAGGTTCATAATTCCTGTCGGCACTCTTTCTTGCGTATGTTTTTTGACCATTTTAATTTGTTCAGATTGTTGGTGAGGCAACTCAAAGGGAGGCTCTAAACAGAAATGTTCCAAGCTCTTTTAAACAAAATGGCTAGTAAATGCTCAGCAGTGTGAGTTTTCAGATTGAACTATTGTCACAGGAAATCTAAAGCTGTGTCAAAGCTACCTGATTGCCCATTTCAGAGAAAACAGAACAAGTTTAAACTACAGAATGACAACCGTCCACTGAATACACAAAATAATTCTAGAAATAATATATATTATAATATAATATTGCATTAAAACAAATAGGCCACCTAATATATGTAATATATTTGTAAATCAAAATACCCATCTATTCTGGCCTGCTTAGCTACTACACTGTGGTTTTTCAATTCATTATTTGCAGTGTATCAAAGTAATATAACAGGTCACCCCCATGTGTGATTTCAATATTTCATATGGGGAGAATGAAAGCAAGAAGAAAGGCGCAAGAGCTATAACCTCTCCACATGACATCAAAAGCCAGGTTCTTTATTCTTTACACACACTGAGATCAGATGAGAGTTGGTTTAACAGACTGTCATACCAATAGGGGAGCATTACACCCCGGTGGTTCTCGTCCACATGACAAGCAGAGTGCCGCTGAGAGGGGCAAGGGATGAGGTCTTAAAATCACATACAATTATTTTCTTCCTATTCCACGTACAGCAACAGCAACAGGCAGTGTCATCACCCAGCAGTGTAGGAGGAAAAGGTTCATGCCTCATCAGGGTGTCAGCATCCACTCCTTACACAATTACTGGATATGCCACTTTAATTAAAGTCCCCTTTCAGCCCTCCGCACACCATGACCTTTCCCAATCCAAACACTCATTGTCTCAGTTCAACCTAAGGCCCCTCCACTGGGACATAAACTGACATTTTTATGTTGGTGGGGGAAAAAAATGTATGCACGTAATGGCATGAACAGTTTACAATAAGTGCAAAAGATGTGTCACAGCCTCATCTGAGAAACGAGGCTTGATGGATTCAACCATGAATACGGGTGGGTGTCAGCAGCAACTTCGGCAATAAACACTTATGGAGACAGAATACCCTTGATAGGCACCATCATAGCCTATAATCAGGAGGTATGCAAATGATAGAGATGGCTCCCCTGACACTGCAGTGCCACTCTTCCTCAGTGATCAAGCAGGAGAATGGGAGTGACAGCAGAAAGGGCTGTTGTTTGTTTAACATGTCACTGGAACAGCAGTGTTGAGAGTGAGGGAGCAGATGGAGGAGGACAGTAGGCAGGAAATCCCTCTAGAAAGAGTATTGTCACCTCAGTCATTCCAATACTCCAAAAAAGCACTTGCGACACGGTGCACAGACAGGATTGCAAAATACTAATTAAAAATATCAAATGTTCAGTGTTTTCCATCTAACACAGAAGTGCACACCTACAGTATATATATCAAAACTGTGGACTGAAGTTCAAGAGGTTGACATAATTTATTTAGCAAAGAAACTGCGTATACACCACGCATTTTTTCTTTTTCTCCCAGTTTCCCTCCCACACTGGCACATAGAGACAAAAGGTGAACAGACACACATAAGTGTGTGCCCCTCGTCTACCAAACAACACCCTATTTTGTTCTTATTTAAGCTTTTTTGCATTCAGTGAGAGGGTGAGGTACAAAGGGCCTAAAGCTGTCTTGGGTCATTAAACCACACATTTTCCTTCTTCTTTCAGGAAAAGAGTGTGTGTGTTCTGGCACTTACAGCAGTGGGGGAAAGCTGACAGATTAGACAGGGGTTCCTCTCACAAGCTGGCTATGGGCTTCCAGAGGGTGGGCTGCTCGGTGGTGCGTGGGGCAGCACAGCCCAGCCTGTCACTGTTTGATGGGCCAATCCAGAGGTGCGGTCACAGGGAAGCATGATTGATGATAAATATGTACTCACACAGGATCTAAATGCCAGCACACTCCTGTGATTTAATCCCCATCCCGTCATCAAACATCCAGTCATAGCAGATGGACTGTATATGGCTGTGCAAACCAAACCTCTCTTCCCTGAGGCCAACGCCATAAGCGTGTCAAGGCCGCCATTACACGTCACTACAGCTTTGAAGAAGCCCTGATAACAGGAGTTGTAATAAATACCATTGTTCATTCAAATACACTATAGCACATTGATACACACCAATCAATCATAATCTCTGATTAGAAGATCAAGCGAGGATAGCATCACATAATGCAGAGAATTTTATTGTTATGTTCAAATACTTTGAACTTGTTTGACAAGACTGACCCCTAGTGGTGATTTATGAAAAAAGAGCCTCCACCCTCTGCATAATTGTCAATACTACAGACACATTCATTCCTGACTATCATATAATAAAGATAAAACACAAGGGTCAGGCTATACATTGACACAAGTCTGCTAACACTGACTTCAGCATCAGAGTCTAAGCTGTCAGGCACTAAATCCAAGAATAAGCAGGGCAAGACTGCCTAGATTAAACCAACCATCCCCCAATCAGACCACAAAGAGTTCATTGTACTTGGATAGCACATAAAGAGGAGAGAGGAGAGTGATTTTCAATTATAGTTTGGTCTCATTGGTTTATGAAATCTCTCTCAAATGAATGCTAACAGTGATGTATTCCATATTAATAGTCAGATGCTTCAGAGAGAAAATTGACAACATTATGGAGTGGAGACTGTTGTTATGGATTGGGTTATATATCAAAGCTCAAATCACTACAAAAGAGCGTCTAACTGAAAAGCATCTCAAATAACAACTGTACATGCATAACAAGCAAAATATGAAGAAATATAGTAAACTACAAAGACGAGTGCAAGGGCTAAAATGTCTTTGAAACATCAATTAAAAGTCTAACTGTAGATTTGTTACAATGCAATACATTTTTATAGAAGAGGAAACCTACCTGAATATCCAAGGACACATGACCTTAGATCAAAGAAAGAGGTGGCCTTTGATCCATCATTGGCAATGAAGGATTATCATCAATATCACTCTACCTTATTATCATCAATCTCTCACTCTCTAACACACAAGTATCTCTTGCTGCTAAATCATGAAATCGATGCTGTTCCATCTCTGAGAGGAATTGGTCTCCTAGTGATCTATGTGGTTGAGTAATGTGAAATCTATGGTAGGTTAGTCCACATGGCCCGGACAAGACCAAAGACAAGACCTCAGAAAACTTTGTATTGATCAGCGTCCACAAGAACAGATAGCCACCATTTGTGAGAAAAAAACAATAGCACCTACTCTTACAAAATGATTGCTAGCACAAAATAGAAATTAACTATGGTACTTTTTAAAGGATAGTAGGTAACTTAAATCTTGGGTTGACAAAATAAGACTTATATATATAGACTGGATCCTCTATAGAGATATTGAATGATGATGAACTTGATGAAATAATGTTTTTTTCCAAAATGGATATATGGTATTTTGAAAATGGCCTCTCTAATTTATTCTGTAAGGCTAGGTGCTGGAGTTACAGCTCAGTTTGGCCATGGTCTGCCCATCGGAGCCCCTCCAAATTAGAATTCTGTTTGAGATTTACAATTCTTGGCACTGATTCTACATTGGAGCAATGGAGAAAAACCAACAGTTTCTGTAGATGACAAAATGTTATTGTGCCCAGCTGGATTGAAAAATCAGAACCATTTTGCTCCTTAGTTGTGTTGTTGCAACATATAGTCAATTTCCATGCATCTGTAGGTAAGGCTGTTGAGGCACTCTTACCTTAGGCCACTTGGGATTAAGTACACGGGCTTTTGCAGCATCATCCAGGGCAGCCTGGTGTTGTCCCAGTTTGAGAAGGGCTGCTGAACGGTTACTATAGAGGATGCAGTTCTGTGGGTCAGCCTGCAAGGCGTCACTGTACAAATGAACGGCAGCGTTGAAGTCACCACGCTGACACGCCTCGTTGCTCTGCTGCACTTTCTCCATGAACTCTGCTTTGCTGAGGCCACATCTGGCCCCTTCTTCTCCAGCTACACGCCGGATAGGTCTTCCAACTGTCCGAGAACCAAAGATCGAAAACTAGAGAAATGGACAGAGAGGTGTAAAAAATTAGACTGACTGAAAAAACATCTAAACAGACATGTCTAATCAGTAAGACATGAATGATGTATAATCAGCAGAACAAAACTACAACTCTCAATAGCTACCGCCAGGAATGCCCTTGGGCAAGGTGCTAAACCCCCAGCTGCTCCTATGGAGCTCACTGGCCAGTGGTAGAAGACTATAGTCATACCAGGCAGCCAAAGTGTGAAAGCATGCAACTGTATGAAAGTGAAGCAGGATGTTGCTGAAAAAGTGCATGCATGTTCAGCAAACAAAAAAATAATGTGAAAATGAAAGTGAAGAAATAACAGGGAGGATAAAATCCATGTCATTTGATCTTCTTAAATTGGATTAAAGTTCTGTCTCTAGCAACTTTAATTTGGACAATGTCAAAAATTACAAAGTTACACATCAGTACACTATGCACAAAAAAGCCCACAGGACATTGGTATTCCTTTCTGAAAAGAAAAGGACTTAACCTCCTGTTTGCTCAAAATGCAGCCCTTCTCTATTCTGATGTTTGCTACCAATGCAAACGTACACAAACCTTTTACAACTTCAAAATGCATTAACATTTGGCTACCACATAATATCAGTACTTTTAGTAAGAGCTCAGAATGAAACAATGTCCTCATGCCCTGTGCTTCCTGTGACAGGAGCCACATGTTTGTTTATGTTAAAATTAAGGACTAGGACTTAGTTGTTTTAAATGATTCTAATGTGTGTGATAGAATTGTCCCAACAACCAGCTAATCATATAAAACAAAGTTTTCGAAACCCGGAGTTAGCTATCAATACTGTCTGTCTCCATTGTTGCTTGATCAGGTATCTAGTGACTAAATTCACTAATGCAACGCGAGAAAGGTGCAGGTTTCAAGTCCAGAGGTGTGCAACCATTAAACTGGAGTCTTAAAGTGTCATTACTAAAAGGGGTTCATGCAAAATGTAAGATTTCACAATTCTGACGTTTACAAGGTAAATCAATATGCACCAAGAAGTTCACTTTTCATTACTTTTCTTTCCTTTTGTACAGCGGTTTAGACATTTAAACATGCTTCAGAGTTCTACCAAAAACTTCTGAAATAGTTCTACATTGCACTGATAGGGGTTCTCCTAGCCTAGCAAGATCAACCTACCTTACAGCAAGGCCAACTGCATTAAGGAGGGATTTGATCTATTACTTTGCCCATTCATATTCCACACTTTTGAACTAATTGGCTGGCAAACCAACTGCATCAATTAAAGCAGCTTCACAGAAGGGTATTCTCCAACAGGGACAAGCAGATGAACCATGTCGCTTGTCTCTACCCTTTAATTTAGAAAGTAGATCAGTAGTGTCATCTGTATCCTCTGGACAGGGATGCTTTGCTAAGTATTACTGAATCATGAAATCAATCTTGGGTTGCGTGTTTTTGGGGCCAGCTTCCATTATACCTCTTTCTCGCCACACCTCCTCGGACTGAATTCTGGGATAGGGCAGGCTTGGTAATTACTTCCAGAGGCCGAGGGAGTAGAAGAAGCAGACATGAGGGCTTTGGGTATCAGGCAGAGTCAACATCAAGTTACAGTACTGTACCGACCACTTGTTTTCTTACACCCGTTTGCTTGCATCTTCTCCCACATTTTCGGATTCTTCTGTCAATGATAATCGCTAATACGCCGATTACCTCATGAAAACATGGAAAGGTTAGCTCTCCTGCTTTAGTTTTGAAACCTTCCAGAGTGTTATACCTGGAATAACCGTTCTACTTTTCTCAGGACCTAAGTCCGGACCCAACAAACAAAAAGGTCATAGCTTCTCTGTTTGGGGTGCGGTTTTTGGTCCGGGCCTGGGCTCGATCCCTGCCCTGTATTTTTAATGTGAATATGTATATTTGTATGTAATTTTTTATGTATTTTTGTATGTATTGTGACATGTAACATTGCTGCTGACACTGCCATTTCTTGGACCAGGTCTCTCTTGAAAAAGAGACTGTATCTCAATGAGACATCCTGGTAAAATAAAGGTTAAAAAAAAAAAGAAAAAAATGCAACTAGATTGTTAAAGATACTGCTGAGATTAGAGCACTTATGCTCCAAGACTGCACATCAACCATTGATAAACCACTGGGATGTTGTGTGTGGGAGTGGTGGTATTGTGCTGTTGTTATAAGGTCGTGTAGAGAGGTAACCCACCTCTCAGAGAGAGACAAACAGGCTAAGGTTCTGATCTCCACACCTACACTAAAGCAACTGATAGCATTTTCACATGTTTACTCACGTTCAGAAACTGACTCACAAAGAAATGTCAGCAGAAGCAACTGTTATCGAATAGTTCAGTGCTTCTCAACCGCGTGCCATCGAGGCCCGAGAGTAGGCAGGTTTTCATTCAAACCAAACACTACACCAGCTAATTTCCAGATCAGCACATCCAGACAGGAGGAACTAATCTGTATGATTTCAGAGCACGGTTCACTGTGTGCTGTCTTGTCTAGCACAACATACTAGGGACTGTCTATGTGGGCACTGGGCAGGAAGGGTGGAGAGTGAGGGAGATAATAAGAGCCTAGACCAATCTGGCTCCCTGTAGACCAATAAAGAAAACACCCTACCAGCTTAATCATAAGGAGAGACACAGAGAGAGAGGGAGAGGAAGGGGGAGAGAGAGAGAGAGAGAGAGAGAGAGAGAGAGAGAGAGGAAGAGGGAGGGAGAGAGAGAGAGACTCCAAAGGCAGATATATATACACACATACTCATACTTTTGTTGGAAAATGTTATGTTTTTGCTTATGGCAATACACACAAACTGCAGACGTGTTATCGCCACTGCAGCATCTTGGCACTGCAAGCTCTTCATGCAGCAAGAAAACAACATCAGTGTGACAGCTGGCTCATCAACCATGACCTTTAAATCACATACAGTGTTGCCTTGGGCCAACAGAGCCCACACTGTGTATCACAGTGTGCTGCTACAGTATGCATGACTGGAAAATCGATAGAAAGCCTTTTACGAGGTTTTCGCAGGAATGGTCATTTGGCATTTCCTGTCCAGGACGCAGAGTATAACGTGTTATTTAGGGGGGAATACAATCTTAACAACTACAATACATGGCAGCTCGCATGGTCGCGTACAAGAGTTTTGTTTTCAGATATATTTACCTTTTCTTTCAGAGCCGCTTGCTTCTCCATCCTGTCTGACTGCTTTGGCTCGTGCAGCGGGTTATCGCTCTCATCCCATCAGTCCTGTTGCTTTATAAAGCCGCGACTGTTTGAGCATCAATATCAAGCTGTTGGAAAGTTAATCCGAGGTGTGTACGCTGCAGTGTGCGTGTCGACGAACTGTGAGGAAAAGCCACAGAAACGGGGCTGTTTGGCGTTCAGGAGGAACTTTTCTCAAGGAAAGTGCGCCATGTTGTCAAATCTTTTCCTTTTTTTCCTGGCCCTTTCCCCCCTGTTGCCATAGCGGGGTTCTGCACTGTGCGGTGGGAGGCATGGTTTGACTGGCGAGGTCTGTGGGAGCCTGAAGTTGGGGAAAAGAAAGCGGAATTTATGAATTGATGCTGCTTTTTTACTTTAAAAAATGTGACAAGCCACTTAAAACGTGAGAGTCCGCCATGAAGTAACTCAGATATTATCTTTAAGGGAGGCGGTGCGGTAAGATTGAAATAACCGTCAAGTTGCTATAGCTTCACCTGTGTCTGAACGCATTTAACCCATAGTTACCTCCCTGTACCGATGGAGAAATGCCTTCATACTGTAGCTCGACCTTTAAGTTAGAAAATTCAGTCTATAACAGCCTACCGGTGGTCAACCGACCGTTTAAGACCCATGTGGTAAATAAAAGGGCGGGTATAAACCACTGTATGACCTCCAGTTGGTGGTCATCCTAAGGCAAACAAGCACCAATATGTACACTTTCTACTGTCCATTTATGGGGGTTTTCTACCGTTAAAGACCCGTATAACTTAGCCTACATGACTTTGATATGTAGGTCTACTTACCATGATGAATAGGCTACTCCATGATGAATTTCATATCATCAAGATTTATGTCAACCTTTAAAGGTGGGTAAACTGTATTTTCGCAAATAAAATGTGTGTAACGTGAGTTTGTGTTTGCTCTCCACTGCATCCCCGCCAATTTCACCTGGTAAAGGGTTAAAGTGTAAAATGAGAACGTCTTTCTTAATCGCCACTAGATGGCGCTGTCTGGCAACTATTTCCCCTGACTAATACTGGCTGTGCTAATTATCTTGACCAAAAGCAGCTCAAGTAGACCTGGTGGTAGCCACTGTCTCCACACCATGCTGCCATGATATCCTAGTCATCACAGGCCTGCAATAGATACACACCCTGAAGTAGGCTCAGTTATTAAATGAAGCACATACTGTAGTTTTACAGGGATCATGGTAAATTCACCTTTGAGCCTGTCCTAAAAGTTAATCTGGGCTAGACAGACCCATTAGTGTGCCCAAATCAGATAGATAGATAGATAGATAGATAGATAGATAGATAGATAGATAGATAGATAGATAGATACTGCATATACATACATACATACATACATAATCCAAACTAGATAACCTGGGATATGTTGACACATCATTTCAAAAGAGTGTCATTCGAGCCAGACACTGTTTTCCTATTTTCCTGTATTTTCTCCTGAGGCACCAAGAGCACGCTTGGAAATGTGACTCAGCATTCAACACGTTTTCTCACACATAGGCTACTGTAGATTTGCTGTAGGTCCAACTACGAAATGGCCTTGTACCGACGCTGTCACAAATCGTAGTTAAATTATGTTTATCTGTCTGCAGCGTGATGCTGCTAGAGCCTAATGCGCCTTGGTGCGCGCAACAAGAAGAGCACAGGCTGATCATCTTACTGTATTCAGGACTGCTTCTGTTGATTATGGTCGTCTGCATCAAATGTGGCTATATTTACGTTTTTGAGACACTGACTCAGTGTTTGAACTGAGCTACAATAGATTTGTATTTATTTATGGAGAGCCCGAATCCCTTTGTTGCTGAAATAGTCAGGTGTTAGAATCCAATATCTTATAATCAGTCTCGTGGTCAGGACTGCACCAACTTTACAACCATGACAGTGACACAGATTTTGAGCCTTGAAAAATTGGCTATCGATTTGTGGAAATCTTAGACATTGCTATAGGCTATTGTCCTAAAAAATAAAGTACAATATAGGCTATTGTTGTTTGCAGCTGTTCTCTCTATGCAATCAGATTTTTGTGCATTGCTGTGACTAGACAATTCTTTTCATGCAACAGACTTGTCTTTATATTGTGTTTTGGGGTTAAGTAGTTCAAACTTTTTTTTTCTTTCAGGTCCTGATCCGGATCAGTCAGGTTTGAGCCGTCAGTGTGACATTTTGCTGCCTCCAAAGAGTGTCTGCTCACGGTGTCCCAGAGGAGGGATCCCGCTTTTGGTATTCGGGGATTGGAGCCAAAATAGTAGCGACTCTTTTGGTAATGCCAGCAGTGCCTTGCATCTCCTTTAGAGGGGAAAAGTGCATGCAGAGGACAGCGTGTAAAATTGTCTTCGAGTACTTATATAATTTCTAAGGAGCTGAGATGAGGGTGAGATCCTAAAAAAACAAAACAACAACGGTGAAAACAAGTTTGCACGAAAACGGGTTCTCTCTTTTAGACAGAATAGATTAACATGTGCGTTTCTGGTGACACCTTGAAATGGAAAGCTGGTTGTGTTCCCATTCCCTGCGATAATCCTACCAGTCATACCAGTACACATAATATACTCTGGCCCATATCAGACTCTGGCCCATCCTAGACCAACTTTTGTTGTCAAAGAAAATGTGATGAAATTCCTTATGGGGTGGATCATTCCTCTTCCACCTGACTCATCCTTCCAGTCACTGGGAGTGGTCTGGGGGCAGAGAGCCTCACGGTGATTGGTCTGCAAGTGGGGGCCCTTTGCCAAGCCCCCAACAGCACTATATATTATGCAGTCAATTGTGAGGGGCAAAGGAAAAAGGAAGTTTTGAATAATTTAATTTCCAGCACAACTTCTTGTCCTCTCATCCATTTGAATCAGGTAAGTTGAAAAAAGAATTTTAAAAGGCCATGCATGTATCATATTCTTTCTATTTGGATTTTTATGTAAAATAGATTGAGAGGTAACCACTAAAATAATGAGCTTGATTATGATCCATTGGGGTTATGTAATCACACTTGCTAACATTCAAATGTTATTTTTCAGCTTGATGCTTTGAGAGGGAGTAGCACATGTCAGACACTACAATATTTTGTGGGGTCCATATGCCTGTAAAAAACTGCTGTGTTTCATAATCATTGACACTGCTGTTTTCTGCCTGGTGTACAGGGTTGAGTATATTCAGATTTCAGATTTCAACTCTCATTCATTTTTAATGAGAGAATATTGTTTTGTCGCTGCTTTTTTTGTGCTCTTGATCACATCCCTGAGTGCCAGACCTTACTGTACAGTTGCTCTGTCATGTTCCTGCTTCTCTACCCATTTGATCCCTGTATCCATTTCTTTCCATCACCATCACTCTCTTTTATAAACTCTATTTTTTTATCGCTCTACTTCCCTCTGAACTGCAGCTAGCTTCTTCCCTGTACATTCCCTCGCTCTTTCTTTCAGTTCCTGTCACCCTTCTTTCAGTTTCACTCTTATACTCTTTCCCGTCTCTGCCCCCCTCCCACAGTTTCACTCTTATACTCTTTCCCGTATTCATGTGCTCCATTTACTCTTGAAATCTATGAATGCCTCTGCTTGTCTGTTCCACAGTGAAATGAAGACCCAGCGCCCGCTTCATGTGGCCACCCCGCTGAGGGAGAGCCTTGCCCTGACTAAAGTGGCAGGGACCTCTGTTCACCTCAAACTGGACTCATCCCAGCCCACGGGATCCTTCAAGATCAGGGGCATTGGGCACCTCTGCAAAACAGTGAGTCACTCCCTCCTGTCCCAGGTTCTATCAGTAAGGCAGAAGAGATATTGTACTCCAACGGGGTGATGGTGTCACCTGATTTGTCCTTGTCCTCAATGAGTCAGAGGGTGGTGGTGATGGAGGAAGAGGGGGGGTTAGCATCTTCCCAAAAGGACCAGTACAGACCAGTTTAAGAAGGTCAGCTCCAGTCTGAGCACTGGGTTGCCGTGATGATCTGCTAACATGTGTTTATAGCCTAGATACTGCAGGGACCAGCGACTTGAACCTGAGGGTTTTGATAGTAATGTGTCTTTGGGTTGTCTTGCAGTGGGCCAAGCGAGGCTGCGAGCGATTCGTCTGCTGTTCAGGTGAGCAGCAAATCAAAAGGCTGTCTTTGGCACTGTTGGTGTGTGTTTATGTGTGTGTAATCACTGATGCTTTTGGTCCTAACAGGAGGAAATGCTGGTATGGCAGCGGCCTATTCTGCCCGTCAGCTTGGGATACCAGCCACCATAGTAGTTCCAAGTGTCACCCCCAACCTAACAGTGGAGAGGCTGAAGGACGAGGGTGCCAATGTGATCATTCATGGCAAGGTTAGCTAATCCATCATGTGCCATATATAGGTTATGGTTTCCAAATACCTTTACTTTCTAAAACATTTAAATGTTGTGGTATATTTACATCAATGATGTACAGAATTACATTATATCAGCATAAATATATATTAATTAAAGTAATCCTGTTGGTAAAGATGGTAGAATATTTAGTCGTTTCTATGAAGATGTGTTTTCTTTTCTGTTTCAGGCTCTCAATGAAAGCATTGAATATGGACAACAGCTTGTGGCAAACAACCCTGGCTGGATTTTCATCTCTCCCTTTGATGATCCCCTCATCTGGTGAGAAACAGTCTCTGTCGCTCAGCAACTGTTCACTGCACTTTGACAACATTTACATTACTATGTGCTCTGTGCAGAAGTTCTTGTCACAGTAATCTATCTCTCATCAGAAGATGTGACAAGACAGATTCCACTTTACTCCAAAGGAAATTAAAGTGTTTTACAATGTTGTGCAAGTTACCGATTGTAACATCTGTGTTATCGTGCACTTCCAGAGAAACACATTTTTGTGTTATTGATAACAGTTGCAGGTGCTTGAATGAGGTGTTATGTCAGACATATCTTATCACAGTCATTTGCACTAGTAGGGATGCCAGATAATACAAAACGTCTTAGAGATTGCTGAACTTGAGCCATTCTAGACACATTTACATGGTGGATGTCACAGTCAAAGAGTCAATGCATCCATAAATGATTACTAATATGGGCTACATCTAGCATGATCAACATTTTATAAAAACACTGTTTCATTTTAAGGCAGAATTGCTGCTTTATTGAAAAAGCCTAGCTGCACAGTTTGTCCAAATTGAGATTTTCCAAGAAACTGACAAGGCAGGGTTTTGGTTTGTGTGTGCAGGGAAGGCCACACGTCTCTCGTGAAGGAGCTGGAGGAAGAGCTGAAGGAGAAGCCAGGAGCGATAGTGCTGTCGGTGGGAGGCGGAGGCCTGCTGAATGGAGTGGTGGAGGGACTGCGGCGTGCGGGCTGGGCTGACGTGCCCATTGTAGCCATGGAAACCGTGGGAGCACACAGCCTCAATGCAGCCATGAAGGCTGGTGAGCTGGTCACTTTGCCTGCCATTACCAGGTACAAGACCAGCTCATAGATGCCATAACACCCAAACAATATCATCATTATTCAGCCTTTTTGTCGTGTATTTCTACTCTTTATGGTAAAGAGTAACCTTTGTTTTCTGCTCTCAAGTATTGCCACAACTCTGGGCCTGACAAGGGTGTCTGCACAGACTCTGAAACTGGTTGGCGAGCACACGGTTTTCTCAGAACTAGTCACAGACCAGGAGGCTGTTAAAGCCGTCGAACGCTTTGTCGGTGAGTACGACCTGTGCCCGCAGATGTTTACCCGCGACGGATCTAAAATGACAAAAAGCATGCTTGAGACCGATCTCCCTTCGTCTCCCCTCTATCTGCAGATGATGAGAAGGTCCTGGTGGAGCCTGCCTGCGGTGCCGCCCTGGCAGCGGTGTACTGTGACATTATCAAAAGGCTGCAGAAGGAGGGCAAGCTGGCACAGCACCTGGGCCCTGTGGTCATCGTGGTGTGCGGCGGCAACAACATCAGCATGGAGCAGCTGAGGAGGTTGAAGAAACAGCTAGGTATGATCTAGCTTGGCGGATTGCCTTGGGTGTTGCTGACCTTTTCTCCATCCCTCCATTCCGCCATCAACTGGATGCTTTCAACTGTAGATCCATATACCTATTAGACACATTTGGAGCATACGAACAGGAGACATGTACCCCATGGGCCAAATCATTCCAGACTGTGACATTCTCCTGAGCGCTCAGACTGACGAACTGATGGGTGAGCTGCTGGAGGAATTTTGAAAGAGTCTTGTAAAAAATTGTGATAGTTCTGAAGAGAGATGCTGCCTGGCAGAGGTCGTCCTTGAATAGAAAGACCTCTTCAAATGAAAAAAAAAGTGTTAAAAATAATACACTGATACATTGAGGTTGTATTCACATTTTAGCATGCTTTGTTTATGTAAAAGTTATTGTATGTTCTCCTGCTTTTGTACTTTATGAGATGTATTTAAGAATGAATAAATTATATTTCCTGAATGGTGTGCCTAAAGAATCGTTTCCCTCCCATGACAATCTTGTCCATCCTGACTGCAGTTGGCATATAAAGCACAGGACATTCTGCCCTCTGTAGACTCCAGCCACTACCACACAACATTCCTGCAAGCTTCTCATTTGGTTTTTGTTCTCCGGACCACATTGCACTTTAACATGCAGTTGGACTTTGCTAACAGTTTAATATTCATTCCTTAAAGGCAACAATGTAATATCTGGTAACAGCCAAGATGTAGCTGAAAAGACATGCAATTTAAGTGCCTGGTATAAAATCTGTACAGTACTTTGTACAAATGTAGTGAAATGTCCATTAAAACCTAAGCCAGGCACTTTTGGATAATAGTCCTTAACAAATAGTCATATTTTAGTTTGTCATAGGACTTCTGATTCTTATTTGCTTTTTACTTTCCTAAAGGGTTTCATGAAGCACCATGTTTATACAGATCTGCCATGACTCTCTATATATCAAGCCCTTTATGAGCAGAGCATCCTCACAATTGATTGATTTAGAAATTTTACATCAATTGCACATTCCAAAACACACGAGAATACTCTCTCATATGAGTATTACATGAAGAGGAATAACCTTGGTAGAGCAAATGGAAAGTGATTATTCGGACTATCAATTTAGAGCTAATTTAAGAAGTCTCCCCCATACCATTAATCTATCTATAGCACAAAGGAGCCGGTGATGTAACTAATTTGCTCATTACCTCATAGGAAGCGCTTGGTAAGTATCCTGTCCTTGAGCAATTGCAATCCTTTATGAATTAATCAGTAAATCATAAGTAAAAGTTTTGAAATATAACCTGTAACCTCTAACAAACCAGTAAGTGAACTCACTTGACACACAGGGTATGTTTCCATGTACTTGTACACTTCTAAGCGTGATGAATGTATTTGAACAGCAGTGTACATCAGCCAGGTCAAAAGGCCTCGCTGCTGTAATATTACCTTTGGGTCGCCTAAGAAGCTGTGTTAATGGGTCAGCCTCAAGTTTCAGTGGGACAACAGCGGAAGTCTTCTACACTTTTTGAATGCACTGAACTTCCCGTCATTCAATTGGCTGGATTGTTAGGGCTGTGACTCATTCCTGCTCTTTCATTGGTCTGTAGGTCATTAAAACAGGGGTGGGGGCCCTTGCGTCTGGAAGAGAAGAGTCAGCTGTAAGTGAACAGTTGATTGGTTCCCCCTGTCAAACCAACCTGTCAACATGTTGAAAACATTTCTGGAATTCCTCCAGGGCAACCTTGTACAAAAGCAGTCTACAGGAAAAAGGTAACAATCAACTTAGAATCAAAGGAAAAATCAACCCAAAATTACTTCAAGACTTATATTTCTGGTCATAAAATTGTTTGTTCTACCAGAGAACAGTAATATTGTGCATATAAATGCATCGTAGAAGTCATGTGATAGACGAGCAGCCCTAGAGCACCACATCTACTCCACAGTAGTTCCACTGGGAGGGTGGCAAAGTGAATCTTGCAGATTGAAAGACTTGAATGAGACATATCAGCTGAATTTGCACCTAAAACGCACAAAAGAACATATCGGAAACCAATTCCTTCAGCTTTTTTGTTAAATAAATTCAATTTGTATACTTGGCCTCTTTAGTTTGAGATGATTCCCCTTTGAGTATGGCACATAATGGGGCTCAATGTGTAGCACAGGGAAAGTGATAGGGTGAGTCAGTGAGGAGCATAACTGAGATCCGGCTAGAACTGGACAAGCCCAGCACTTGCTGCTCTCAAAAGGTGTCTGGTTTACAGGCAGTGGTGACATAACAAGACTTGGGAGCAGGGTCTTACATAAAAAGCATGTCCAAAAGGAGGCAAGAAGATAAAAGCCTGCTTCATTCATCATGATCAACACTCATCCATTGTGTATGTGGACACATGACAGGCAAGTCTGTTATGCAATTTCTGTGCCCTTTCAACACTACACCCTCAGAATTTGATTCAAGTATGCAAACCATCTTTGGGGATTTTGTGTTTGAATACATCCTTTGCTGTAACATGTTGTATTTTGCATGAATACATTGTTTGTATATCTGAGCAATATCTCAAAGAAAATTGAATTTAAAATGTAGTGTCTAGGTAAACATGCAAAAAAGATTCAAAGCAGGATAATCAGCAAACAGCATCTGTACATCAAGACATTTCTTTATTGTGACACAGAAATCTCAAACGCCATTTGATTCTTTACATCTGTATAATCCATTTTAGATATGTGTTAAGTTTCTGATGTGCAGAGGTAAGACAGTACAAGTTAAGTTAATGCAACCATAAATAATTGTAATAAATATCAAGTAAATGTACAGCACACATTTTCTTATCGCAACACCTCTTTGTATGGATATGTCCTTTTTACGACTTTCTCTACTCCCCTAAAGGAGGAAGAGAGAGAGACACAGAGAGAGAGAGAGAGAGAGAGAGAGAGAGTGTCCCTGTTAGCAGCGGTATACCCTTCAAAAGAACAGAACCAAAACCAAACTTGCAAGCAATTCAACCATCCAATACATGTCAAATATCAGTCATTGACTTCTGTTGTGTTCCTCAGTTCTATCCAAGTAAAATGGCGATTTTACTCACAAGAAAACATGTTTCACCATGAGTAGAAGAGATAGAATCCATCTGAGTACAGACAAAGGTGATAGATTACTGGTAATTTCAAAATTCGTAAAAAATAAAAACCCAACAAACTGGATATCCAACAGACATCTCCTAGTTTGCTCATTTTAGAATCTTTTCATGGAAGAGTAGTGCAAACCAAAAAAATTACAATTATAAGGTGAAGTGAATTAGCAATTAATAAAAACTGCCATCAAACATAATTTAGAAGTCTATTTACATTTTTTTTCTGGTAAGTTTTTACACAGCTAAACATTTGGTTATGGGTAAAATGAACAAACAAAAACAGCAGAATCCTGTTCTTTCATAAAAGAAAAAGAAAAGAAAATGAAAAGGCAGAACTTAACACACACCACCCCCCGGTGTGTGTGGATTGTGTATGTTGGGGAGCGGGGGAATTCGTTGCACAATCAGTAGCAGTAGCACACAAGCAGTGTGGGAGAGCAGCTCTGGAGAACAACATCTCCCTCCCATTTCACAAAGAAATGCAAGTATAGCAGACCCAGCAACCAGCGGGGCTCTCCTGGCATCCAGGTAGAGCTCGAGTCTACCTGACCTACCATGCTGCCACAGCTACTAGGATATTTAAAATCAAAGAGCAATTTCATAAACTAATAGATTAATATGACTTTTTACATGACTTAAATACCCTCTCTTCAGAGACTTGAATAAAATATATTCACTGTTTATATAGGCAGATAAGTTAGTCCGTCCATTAGCAGTTTTTTTTTTTTTACAGGCAGAAACTACATAATATCCTATACAGCACTTGTTCACATGTTCTGCCTGCGGATAGCTGATGTGGTCAGAAATAGGCAGCATTATAGAGTTCCTTTTTCTGATAGTAGGCGCACCTCCGTCGCAAACATCACATCACATCAAGACCTCTTCATTCTACAAATCATTTGGGTTCTCTTTTCACACACAGTCAGCGTCACCCTCTCTAGAAAGAGGTACCTGTAGTAAAGGCATGTTTCAGAGCATCCCCCACAGAGGGGAGTTAGAGGGAGGCAGCTAGGTTAAGCATTAGGAGATTAACAAAATGTATATGGTTTCCTTGATAACAATGCAGCAATTGAGACTTGGACCAGTCAAACTGTTGTTATTTGAATATTACAATAGTAGCACAGAAAGACAGTGCAGCACGCATTAATTGAACTTGCAATTCTGAAGTGCTAGTCTGATGTCATCCCATTAAGTTGTTAAATTCGCAAAACTTGACCTAACCTCGTAATATTTAACCTAAGGAGGCAGTAAGGACTAAACCCTCTGTAAAAGGTGGGGGTGGGGGAAGATGGGATCAAACATGGAAAAGGCGAACAAAAACAGTATGCACTTCATCGTGTCACAGTTGTGCACCTCAATGCCATCCTAAAACTTAGTGCAACCAGAACAGACACTGTCAACAGTGTCAGCGCTAGTGGAGATAATCTCCCGCAGATTCCTCCAAAAATACGCATCAAACATACTCCTGAAATGCGTAATTTGTGTATAACGTGATACAAATGAAGCAAGGGTACACATGCAAAACATTAATAACCAGCAAAATAAAAAATAAATTAAAAAAAAAGTTGTGGTTTTCTCGGAGCAGCAAGGACTTGAGCGGGCTGTCTCAGAGGAAGGTCCAGGAGAGTGGGGGTGAAGGTGGGCAGGGGAGAAAGGTTAGGCAGGGGGGGTAGAGGGGTGTACTGTCTGTTCAATGAATGGGGGAAGCGGTGTTATCAAGTCTTCCTAGCCGCTGAGTGGGTCCTCGCGGTAGTGGATGGCATAACGCAGTTTCTCCAGCATCACATCCAAAGAAGTGTACTGGGGCAGCTTCACCATGAACATACAGGTCTCCACGCGAATGTAGCGCGAGTCTGGCTGACCTGGAGGGCAAACAAACAGGAATGTGTGTTAGGATAAACCACCTACTACTTCCTTTCCAACATCAGTTTTGTTATGCATGTTTGTCCCCTGGAGTTTTTCATGTAACTGTGGGAGGCCAATGAGTTACTGTGTTGAACACGATAAGCTTGTCTTGTTTAGGTGATAAAACAACAAAAGACAATGGAGTCTTTGCAGAGACACACTGTGTGCTGATGACAGTCCCAGTTCTGTGAAAGATATACAGTACAACAGCACACATTAGAGATCTAAGGCCATGTCTTCCTACCCATGAAACTGCTCAGTATCTCTCCATAATACAACACTTACTAATTTACAGACAAAATAATGCCAGGGTGGACAAAAATAGCAAACAAGACGTTCAAAGTCTGTCTAAGGTTGAAAGACAATATGAGCTGCTATGATAATCACTATCAGTGCTTCTCAGAGTTTCTACACTAACAGCACAACGAGGACGTCAGACTTCTGTCCGTCGTGCAGCTTCACTCTCTGCTTCTCTTATTACCTGCTGCTCCGTCAGGAGGGGCAATCTTCATGGGGTACGGGGGAACATGGGCGGTGTCGGGACCCCCGTCCTTGCAGGGGCAAGTGAAGGGGATGCGCTCCTGGTTGCAGGCAAACTTGATGAACTTACAGAGCTCCTCCTGAGTGAACATCTCCAGGGCAGTCCAGAAGAACTCAATGTGTTGGTCTGTCTCCATCAGACCCACCTGATACATGGTGTGAGCCTACAGAGGGAGAGAGCAGGATACACTACGATTAGATGAGGTATATGACTAACCTATATGAAAATAGGGTGTATTTCAAGTAAAACTTGCGGTAAGTATAATTTAACTTGTAAAAAAGATAGATCCCGTCCTCAGTTCTGACTGGCTAATGTTGGAAGCCCTTGTTAAATACCTGATAACTGCACCTGTGTGATTGATTAACATTTAAATATTAATGCACCAACCGAAAACCACCACTCGTACCTCTACTTATGTGTCGCTTAGCAACCACTTTGTTTAGTTACAGTCTAAAGCCCTATACTAATACTAATGCCGTCCGGAGAGGGCTTATGAATGATATTTCTTGGTGGCTTAATAACATTTAATCATTATTATTATTGATTACCTACTGCCCCCCCATACCTCCCCCCACCAATGAAATCAGTGGGTGTGGGGATCAGACGCTGCTGATTGTATTTTGATGAAACTTGGGGAAATCATGCATCTCATCACTGTTCTGGCATTTCAAAATTACACTGACTGGCCCAAGGGGGGGCACTACAATTAGAGGTTAAAACAAAGTGACATATTTGTTACTGACTGGCCCAGAGGGGGCAGGGCTCTTAACTAACTTTTTTCACCATCCTCCCGGAACCATCCCGAAATACAATCTAAGCCGTCCCGAAATGAATGTGGACCGTCCCAAATTTAAAATCTGTTTTTCTACATTATCATTCGTTAAATTAATTCAAAGTGACCTTTAACAACAATAAGATGAGTGCTTTTTGAGGGCTTTTATTTTGTAACGCAAATATTCTGATTATTGCCTATCAGACATTTTTGGACAAAATACAGTTTAATTTTCATCGCC